>JAEOAE010002320.1:0-109295 GCA_036365155.1 Meriones psammophilus | reverse complement strand
TGGACCCAAAGTTCACGTCAAGGATCCAAAGTCCCAGCCCTGAGCATAGCTTCCTCCCAAGGCCAGGCCCTCATTGCCTTTATAATTAGCAAACATGCATTCATTTCTCCTGGGCCAGGAAGTATCCTGTGTCTCTTCAGTACACTGTGATCTGCTGGGTCCTGTGAGGATATTTCAGGCGACTTCCAAAGAGACGACATGGTGAGTGTGTGGCCAAGGCAGCCAACGTGGTGGTGGAGCAGGAGGCTGAGCAGCAGGAGCTGGTGTGGTTGGAAATTCCTGGGCTGGATGGAACCCGGCAGCCATCAGCTGCTTGTGAGGTCCTTTGTCCTGGCCTTAGGAATGCTGACCTATCTGAGTTCCACGTGTTAGAAGTGGGATGGACTGTGAGCAGACTGCATGTGGGGACCTGGGCACTGTTAAGACTCAAATCATGGGACAAATGGCTGAGTAGCCTATTTAACAGTTCAGAACAGAATTAGCTACCAGGTTTGCCCAGCATCTCCGAGTCCCTACATGTTTATAGGACATGGGTGGCATATACTGTCCTCTAGCCCAGGGCTCGGGCCCTTAACCCAGCTGTCCTTCTTTCTGTTATCTATCCAATTTGGTTACCTAATCTGTTTCATCTATTATTTACTGTCATAGTCTCATGGTTTGGCGTGCCCCTCTCCTCTCCTCCCTCTCCTCCCACGGCTTAGGGTTGTGTTCACCTTGAGCTCTTCCAGATGTTCCGGCCTGTGGATGTGCCTATTTATCCATAATAAACTTTCTCCCCACCATACCAAGGAAGAGTCATGTCACTTAATTTTTAGTTTTTCATTCATCTCTTATTTGCTACTCTTTTCTTTCAACTTCAAGGCTCTTTTAGGCTTCAGTTTTTGTTACTGTTTGCATTTGACTGAGGGATGATGCAGGAATTCTCAGCTGTGAGGTAGAGATGCCTGCATTGGACAGTGAGAGGGTAATGAAATGTATACATGCAGCACCCTGTGACTTGTAAAATAAACATGTACCCTGGGAGAGAGGAAATATTTATTAAACTACTACTTTACTAGGCTGAGGATCTGTCTGCACTAGGGCAGAGCTGAGATGGTTTGTGCTGTCTGAGGCCCCTTATCTCTAATCCTCCAGTAGAGGATCTGCCAGAACCCTGAGGCCCAAATGCTTGGTTTAAGCAAATGATGATGGACTCTGGGGAAGCTACACAACCAGGAAGGAGGACCAGTACAAAGTACATTGCAGAGTCTTTCCAAGATTCTTCTCTGGTGCTTCTAAAGTGATCAATATTCAGGACCACAAGCTATGCCATGGAGACCATGGGGTTCACTGTTGCCAGTCCCAGAAAAGCTGGTATGCTGAGCTAGGAGAGTTCCACATGTTAGAAGTGGGATGGATTGTGAGCCAGTATGTATGTGGTGCCCTGGGCAGAGGCCCTTGCCCTGTCAGCATTTCTGAGTGTGGATTCCCTGATGAGGAGGAGACTCTGTGGCTCTGGCCTCTAAAAGGGACTCTCATTGTCCTGTTTATATTGTTCTTGAGGCTTACTACTGTCTTCTCTGTGTGTCTTTCCGGGTCTATGTCTTGTCACTCAGGAAGATTTTTTCTAGTTGCATCCATTTGCCTGCAAATTGCATGATTTCCTTGTTTTTAATGGCTGGGTAGTATTCTATTGTGTAAATATCAGTTTCTTTACCCATTCTTTGGGTGAGAGGCATATAGATTGTTTCCAGTTTCTGGTTAGTAGAAATAATGCTGCTATGAGCATGGTTGAGGGAATGTCCTTGTTGGATGGTGGAGCAACTTTCAGGTGTGTGCCCAGGAGTGGTATAGCTGGGTCTTTCCGTGTATCTTTTCCCAGTTTTCTGAGAAAGTGCCAGATTGATTTCTAAAGTGGTTATATAAATTTGCTCCCCCACCAGCAATGGAGGAGTGTGCCCCTTTCTGTACATCCTTGCCAGCGTGTGTTGCTACTTGAGGTTCTGGCCATAGTCATTCTGACAAATGTAAGATGGAGTCTCACAGACAGTTCTAATTTGCGTTTTTCTGATGAGTAAGGATGTTGAGCCCTTTTTTAAGTGTTTATGCACTGTTGAGAATTCCCTATGCCTGTGTCCCATTTTTAATTGGATTATTTTGTCTGTTGATGTTTAATTTCTTGATTTCTTTAATATAATTCTGGATATTAGCCCTTTGTCAGATGGAGGGTGGTGAAGACCTTTTCTCAATCTGTAGATGGCCATTTCCTCTTGTTCATAGTGTCAATTGCTTTACAAAAGCTTTTGTTCCATTTTTTAATTGTACCTTTTAGAGCCTGAGCTGCAGGTGTTCCATTCAGGAAGTTTTCTCTTGGACCAGTGAGTTCAAGGGAGTTACACAATTTCTCCTCTGGTATTTTTCGTGAATCTGACTTTATGTTTAAGTTTTTGTTCCACTTGGAATTGAGTTTTGTGCAGGGTGAGAAATATGGATCTGTTTGCATCTTTCTATTTGTGGACATGTATTTTGAGTAGCACTATTTGTTGAAGATGCTGTCTTTTTCCATTGTATGGTTTCAGCTCCTTTGTCCAAAAGCATATGTATGTGCATAGGTATGTGCATAGGTATGTGGGTTTATTTCAGGGTCTTTGATTTGTTTCCATTGATCACCCAGCCTACTTCTATGCCAGTACCATGCAGTTTTTATTCCTATTACTCCTAGTATATCTTGAAATCAGGTATGGAGATACCTCCAGTAGTTCATGTCCAGACTTTGGAACAGTCTTACATCTGATGAAGTATGTCCAGGAGAACCCAAATGGGTTCTGGCTTTCAGATGTAGCCTCACAGTAGTGGGTATTTCTATGTAAGGGCACAGGCACAGGTGACTTGAAGGTTGAGGCATGGGATTTTTTTTTTTTTTTTTTTTTGTAGCAAAAGTATTGCTTTGGAATGAAATGAGCAGGAATGCCACAATTTAAGCAATGGAAAGAACACAAAATGTGACATGAGGTTTTCCTTTTCTCAACTAGGAATTATATTTGATATTACTGAGAGCAAAATTGTAAGCTTTCCTTTTTGAAATACCTACTTTATTCTTCGTTCTTAAATATCTCTACCTCTCTTTCACTCACCACCCCTTGTTAGGAGAGAAAACAGTTAGTACAGAGAAGGAATGCAAATCTCCAGCTACTTAATGCTGATTAGGGTTCATTGGGTTCTTTAGTGCAATAACTGTCTTACTTGTGTGGATTCCAGAACCCCACTGAAACAGCAAACAACAAATGGCACTGTTTGTTTAAATCTCATTGATTTGGGTTTTCTGGAAGAGCAGCCAGTTCCCCTAACCTGAGCCATCTCTTCAGCCCTTTATTTGAATTCTTAAACCTATACCTCCCTTTCAAGCCTTATTTCTTCCAAAACCTCAAATAGGTAAAGGAGGAGAATGCTAGAGGGGAAAGAAATATAGGTCTCTTTAACTGCATCCTGTGGAGTAGGGTGATCAGGATCTTTGGGGGCAATACCTCTTAGTCACCAGGATATCCAGCAGCCCAACAAACCAGCAATGACAAACACAGTAGCAGTGTGGGTGAACAGCATCAGGAAGAGCAGCAGCTTCTTTCTTCTTCAAAGAACCAGTGTCCTCTCATGGCTCTGCATGTGTACCCTCTCCAGAAGACTCAGAACTAAACTATGTGCAGGTGGTAAAACCACAGCCCTGCTGGAGCATGAGACAATCATAAGTAACAGCTGTGGACAAACTGAAGCAGCTTCTTGCTCCACACCTGGGGATAATAGAAAAAAAAATTCACATAACATGAGTGGGATTATAAAGAAACAAAAATATTTAATACAATTGCTGATGCTATTAATTTGGGTATTTCCTCTTTGTTTTTTATTTAGTTTAGGTAAGGGTTTATCTTGTTTGTTTTTCGCAAAGAACCAACCCTTTGTTTCATTGTTTCTTCATCTTCTCCTTCTACTTTATTGATTATAGGTGCAAGTGCTCTTTTCTTGTGTGGGGATTTTGTTCTTAGTTTTCTGTTAGTTATCTCAAATTTCAGAACGTGTGTTGGCGGAGTGTTACTTTTTTAATGACCTGCTTGGCTAGTGTATTCATGGTGTTAGGCTTGCTGGGATGGTATGGAGTGGATGGTGCCATATGTATTCTGTTGGAACACTAGGGAAGATCCTGAGAATTGAGAGTGATGTAACAAAGGTAGTGGAGAAGATCCCTGGTACACTGCCTTGGTCTCTATGCAAGCATGGCCTATGGTTGACCTGAAGACTTGGGAGTGGGATCCCGGAAGCAGAACAGAGAGTGAGAGTGTGTAATCCACGGGAGACTTGGACACAGGAAAGGGGAGCTGCCACTGCTGTACTTTTGGAGTGCTAGGGGCAACCATGAGAATTGGGTCTTCAGTAACAGAGAGTGGAAAAGGTCCACAGAATCAAGTAGGAGAATACCATTGAACATTTATTTCTTTTTTGTGTGCTTCTTTGGAGGAAGGCATAAAAGGTTTTCTAGGAGGAAATTGTCTAGATTCCTTACTGGAGATTAGATTTGAGTGTCTATGATCTCAAACCATTTCCTGTTGTTTCTGTCTACTGTCTTATGATTGAAACTCATCATTCTGTTTCCTTCAGTGCTCACATGGTCTTCATTGTTATCCCATCTATCACTAAATCACAAGAAAGAGTCAAAGAAATTGCTATTAATTGCTAACCTATTTTGGTATCCTGAGGTTTTTACATTTTTAATTTTATTGTTTTTGAAGACCAAGGTTTTTGTATTGATTTGGCTGTCCTAGATGTAGGAATGCAATCTATCCCAGCCTCAAACTTAGAAGTCCACCTCATATTGGCTCCAGAGGGCTGGGATCCAATGTGGCCCAATATGCCTGGCAGTTTGTCTTTTGATATGTTGGCTGATGTGGTATGTAGCTTTTTGTACATGTCAAGCATATGCTACCATCCTGATCTTCATCCATATAAACTCTTGAATTCTGATATTTGGCAGAGAGTATATTCTGTTTCTAAGGATGTCTTGTATTCATAACATTAATACTGACTGAGATTTGTGAGTCATTGGATTGCAGGTGTGTCTCGTTCTTCCTGTCTCATGTGTTTGTTTTGTTTTAACTGAGTGAATATGAGTAGTATTTTGTCTGTATGTGTTACTATGCACCTCATATGTATGTGATCCTCACAATAGTCAACAGCTGGCCTCAGAACTTCAGAATTTGGAATAATGGGTAGTTGTGAACCTCCATATAAGCACTGGGAATTGAGCCCAGTTGTTGGTAACACAAACAAGAGCTTTTCATTGCTGATCCACCTCAACTGCCTTATGTTGCTCATTTATAACCAACTATTCCAGGACTAATGTTTTCATCCATCCATTTGTACCTGTTTGAACAAGCATTCCCTTTTAGTAAGCTCTCATTAATATTACAGTTTAACCTCGGACACTTCAGGTTTCTGGAAGATAGATACAGAAATATATTGAATATAAAATTCTTTGTAGGAACTTCAGATATATCACAGAGTTTGCAGTATTTTTTTATTTGAATGATTTTTGTGGTGGATTCAGGTCTTAAATGTACCTCTGCATGTCATGAAACTTGTTTCAGAGACTAGGCTGGCCTTTGACTCAATGAGATACACATACCTCTGCCTCTTGAATGCTGGAATTAAAGTTATGAACCAATACTTCCTGTTTGCCCCTGTTTTTAGGTAGTAATTTTGCATACAATGTCTGTGATCTGTGTTCCGTACTTTTCATCTATTTGCATGTCTTGCTTTCTTTACATCTGTTAATTTTCATTTCTCTTGAAAGGCTGAATTCTATTCAAAGGTTGCAGAAATGAGGTGAACCTCCTCATTCAGTTTCCTTCTAAAATGACTTGGTGAGTACATCGAAACTTCTGTGTCAGTAGATGTCAGGGAAGCACCAGAACTGTATGAATATAATGTCAATGAAGTGTAGATTTACACTGTTGTCACCATTGTGCTTTCTGTTCTACTCATGTATGGGATAATTTAGAATTCAATTACTTATGCTGATGTGGATGTGAACTTCACTCGGGAAGAGTGGGCCTTGCTGGATCCTTCCCAGAAGAGTCTCTACAAAGATGTGATGCTGGAGACCTTCAAGCACCTTACAGCTATAGGTAAGACAGTGAATTTTCTTTCTCTATTCAGGTAAATGGGACAACTGTTGTTACTGTTGACTTTTCTTATTGATGCTCTTATATAAGTTCACTTGGAATGAGGAAGAAAAATTCAGGCAAGTTTCTAAGGTTCACTGAATATAGAAACTTAAATTTTGCCTAATTTTTAATCCTCTCTCATTCACTTTCTGGTCCATATTTCAGGCTACAATTGGGAAAAGCATAATACTGAAGAACAGTATCGACTATCTACTAGATATGGAAGGTAATTACTCATGGAAGCTTATATAAATATGCCTATGAAGAAATGTTTAAAGATGATTTATTTATTCATTATTTATATATTATTCTGCCTGCACATGTGCCTGCCCACCAGAAGAGGGCATGGGATCTCATTATAGATGTTTGTGAGCCACGATGTGGTTTCAGGGAATTGAACTCAGGACCTCTGTAGGAACAGCCAGTGCTCTTAACCTCTGAACCATCTCCCCAGCTCTGTGAAAAAAATTTAATGTGTCCCAGAAATTTTAAAGAAAAGCAACAGTGGAAAAACAAACACCACTTTAAGAGTAGTAAGGAACATTAAATTCTCCCAAACCCATGTTCCTCACTGTTAGGTATATTATATTATTTATGTTTGCCAGGCATTTCAATGCAAAAGAAGACAGTGAAACCCTTGCTAAATAGATATTACTGTACAAATGACATTTACTCAATCTAGAAATTATGATGTCTGAAAATTACTGCCTATCTGTCTGCTACCCTAGGACTGGTCAGGGCAGCTTCTAGGTTCCATACACTCTTTCTTTGGCCTAGAAGATTTTCTGTCGTTGAGAATTACTGCTCAATCTGGCTTTTGTCCTGACCTCTAAATTGCTTTGTTTAGTCTCAAACTAACTCCATCAGTCTTTTCTAATCTTCAGCTCTTTTTCATTCTCTGCTTCATTTGATCTTCACCTTAGTTTTCTCTCTCCAATCTGCCTATTACTGCACAGTAAAACTCCCTTCTCTCTCCTGGTAGCACCACTTTTGGGAGATTCATTTCCTCTCTCTTCTCATGAGAGATACATGTATCTTATGCAGTCAATTATTTCTCTGAATTTGTCACCTTTTCTGAAACTAAATGAGACAGCATTTTCAAATATGGGTGCTTCCTTCTACCTGCTATTTTTACACCCATAGTTTGGGATTAAAAACATGTACCACCATGCATGAATCCAAGCTTTTCTTTACTGGACATTGCTCTATACCAGGCTGGCATTGAAGTCAGATCTGCTTGCCGCTGTCTCCTGGATTAAAGGCATGTTTGTCTTCTAGCCAGATCACATTGACATAGAAGGTATTTGCATGGGGTCTTTTGACAGAGCAGCCATGTTCTAAATTAAAATTCCTCTGTAAATGATAAATCATTAATCATATCCATGTTGAGATACTCTGTAGAAATCCCTATCTGTTGATCCTTTTCGCCACTCATATTGTAAACAGCATACTCATAAAATAGTTGATAATTTTGTGTACAAAACCTACTTTTGGGAAGGATCCAGCAATGCCCACTTTTCCTGGTTGGGTTTTATCAGATGCACATCATCATAGACTATTGCATTCTAAACTATCCTGTACATGTGTACAGTAGAAAGCATGATAGTGACAACACTATAAATTTATATTTGTTCATGTGTTCATTCACCCATTCATGATTAATAACGAATGAATTATGAACTCCTATCACCTTCAGAAAGTCTGCTCAAAAGAGAGGACTGTTAAAAATTAAACTAATAGACTTAATTAGATTTCCAAGCTCAATGAAAATATAGCCAAATAAATCACATTACAAAAATCCCTATGAATACTAGCCCTGTGGAAATTGTTGTGTTTATTTTGGTTCCCTTTATGAATGCAGTGTGATTACAACTATAGGAAAATTTATGAATGCAGTCCCTGTATTAAAGCTGACTCCTTCTAGTTCTTTTTAAATATGAAAAACCACTCATAGAAAAGTGATGCTGTCAGTGAGCCATTTAATGAAGTTTCTTACCATCAAAGGTATGTTGTAAGGTACAGAAACCCACAATCAAGGGGAAAACTATGAATGTAAACAAAGTGATAAGAGGTTAAGATGTAACTTCAGTTTATGATTAAACCAAATTGCAAACATAGTTTACACTGACATAAATATTCATCAGTGGCTGGAGAGATGGCTCAGAGGTTAAGAGCACTGGCTGTTCTTCCAAAGGTACTGAATTCATTTTCCAGCCAACTACATGGTGGCTTGTAACCCTCTATACTAAGATCTGGTGTCCTCATCTAGCATGCAGTCAGAACACAGTATAAATATTAAGTAAATAAATCTTTAAAAAAAAGATTCAATTGGGTAAAGAATATGGTAAAGCTTACACATATCTGAATTATTTTTGCAGAAAGAAAAGAATACATATTTTTGTGAAACCCTATGAATGTAAACAGTGTGGTAAAGCCTTTTCCCGATCCAGTAGTCTCCAACTGCAAAAAGAACACATACTGCATAAAATGAAAGCCTTTTCATACTGAGAGAACACATACTGGAATGTAACCCTACAAATGTAATCAGTGTGGGAAAGCCTTTTCACGACACGAACATCTCCAGAGTCATAAAAGAACACATAGTGGAGAGAAACCCTACGAATGTAATCAGTGTGGAAAAGCCTTTTCACAAAAAGGAAATCTCCAAGTGCATAAAATAATACATACTAGAGTGAAACCCTACAAATGTAATCAGTGTGGGAAAGCCTTTTCACGACACGGACATCTCCAAAGGCATAAAAAAATACATCCTTGAGAGAAACCCCATGAATGTAATCTATGTGGTAAAGCCTTGGCACATTGGTGCAACCTTTACAGACGTGAAAGAATTCATACTGGAGCCAAATATACATCCTCGGGAGCAATCCTATGAATATAATCAATGTGATAAAGCCTTTTCAGGTTGGTGCAACCTCCAGAGACATGAAAGTATTCATACTGGAGCCAAACCCTACGAATGTAATCAGTGTGAGAAAGCCTTTTCACAACACGGAAATCTCAAAAAGCATAAAAGAACACCTACTAAGGAGAAAACCTATGAAGGTAATCAATGAGGTAAAGCCTTTCCATTTTACTGCTACCTCCAGAGGCATGAAAGGACTCATACTGGAGAGAAACATTTTCAATGTAATCAAGGTGGTAAACCTTTTCACAATTCAGTAGTCTTCAAGTATATAAAAGAACACATACTGAAGAGAACCTCTAAGAATGTAATCAGTGTGGTAAAGCCTCTGCACATTGATATGATATCCGAAGGCATGAAAGATTTCATACTAGAAATAAACCCTATGACTATAACTAGTAAAGCCTTTGCATGTCACAAATTTTCAAAGCCATAAAAGAAATCATACTCAAGAGAAATCCTTATGAATATATTCACTGTGATGAAGCCTTTGTAAATTTCTATAGGCTTCACTTTCATGAATGAAACATACTGAAGAGAAACTGTAAGAATGTGTCCATTTTGTTAACTCAAAGCTTTGTGTTTTGAACTATCCTGGAGATGTAATGAAGTGGTCTAATCATCCATCAACTGCATCTCACTACATAGCTTCATGTGATATGAATATATACATAAGATTGGATTCTGTGACTCCATATGTTCTCCCAAATTATCCACACATCATTTCATCTTAAAGTACTGCATTCTATAGGAAATATGTAATATAAAGGTTATAGATAAAGTAACAGCAAGGATATTTACTTAAAAAGAAACATTTCTGGTGTGTATGTAAGGTCATTATGGGCTTTTAGGCCATGACTGATATGTACAGAGTGGGAGACAAGTTTGTTGGAACTCCTTTGGCCTTCTTAATATGATGATTGAGGACTGATTGCCAGCTTTGGACACCAAAAGCCTTTCCTACAGCTCTGTTTCCCTGATGCTCAAATTTGATTAGTTGAGATATTACATCAATAAAATACTGTCTTCTTTTTACATTGTAAACATACTGTCATGTAATAATTGAGGGATTCAGGGCAATTTGAAGGATAAAATTTGTTTGAAAATTAGAGTGTGCAGCCAGTTCTCCTAGGTGCTGAGCCATGTATTTAGCCCCATAAACCTGTCATGAATAGCATTTTTAGGTGTGAAAGGTTAATCCTAAATTCATCTTTAACTCATCCCTGATGACCCAGAAGAAAGAGAAGATTGAGAGCATAAAAAGTAACTTAGGATTGGTGCTAAAAGAAGTTTCTAATCCAATATCTTCACAAAAATATGGAAGTATCCAAAATGATCAGGACAGAAACTGACAGTATATATGTTTAAAAAGTTCTTGAGTATGTGACCAAAGCCACCAGACTGAGTTTATCTCACATAGGCAGCAATGGGAGCCCACAAGGACACATGTCAGGTGTACCCCTTCTTGATATTATGCCTAATGTAAAGAGAGAAAAATAACTTGTAAACATGAAGACCAACTTTTCAGAAGTGAATTGTATTCTGCTTCCCTGATGCATGCAAACATTCAGTTAGGATCACTGAATGGTGAAGACTCCAGATGTTGTAGAGATTTTTGTCAGGGGATCCTGAGATTCAGACATCTGTCAATAGAAGGCTGCAGAAATCAGGCATTTACAGCCTGTGGAGCGTGGGGGAACTACAAGGGAATAAGATTTGGATGTTAAAGAAAGGATTAAAGTCCCAGCAATTAATTAAAGCAATTAATTCTTCGGTTGTACTTGAGGACAAACAACCTTCTATTGTATTCTCTGTATCTACTCAGCTGTGGTGGGTCAATTCTCCAGTTCTTTCACTCTTTCCTTGTCTTCTCAGATAGGTGTACATTTCAGTCAGTATACCATGCCGGCTGCCACTTGGTCTCGAATCAGACTTCAAATCTCCTCAGTCCTAACTCTGTCATCCCTGTAACATCTCTACCTGGCAGTAGTAACAATATTTTGAATAAACATTCCAATATCTCCCTTAGGTCTAATAAATCAATGGACTCCTTGTAATTCTATTCTCCTTTGGAATGTCATTGTTGAATAGACCTATTCCCCTAGATGAGATATTTTCTGCTCTGTAACATTATGTCATGTGGATATCCTGCAGGAAAGAAATTAGCTGAGAATTGGGTAGAAATTTACTGATGGGAATTTTTTTAATATATGACATGGTGAGATTATTTAGTTGTGTGCATCTCTGGCCTTCTATGTAAACCTATTAAACCTAAAGGATGATTTACTTATCATATGTTGTGCTTCACACCCATGACAAGCTGCTGAGTTTCCTCTTTGAAAGCATCCCTCAGTCCCTACCTTCTAAAGGGCATGATTGGCATACCTCCCTCTACCCTTAACTTTCCATTCCAGTAGAATGGTCTTGCCCTCTCCCAGAGGCTCTTTCCTGTAGAGCCAGATTTTTTTTTTTGTTTTCTTCTATGTGCTTTTCTTCTCTCCCTCTTTCTTTCTGTGTTTCTTCTCTTCCTGCCTTTTTTCTCTCTGTTCTCTCTCCCTCTCTCTACATACACTTTCCTTTGCCCACACTTATGTCTCCTTAATGGGAGCTTCCCTGGACCTGTTCCTTAGGGACTGAGAACCCTCTGTGAACTGTTTTCAACAAGCCTGCATTTAAATGTTTTATCATGTATTCAATTAGCAAATTTCACCTGTGGGAAGAAAGATAAAGTATAACTTATGTATTCATCAATGGTCAAAATTAGTCATACTGAATAAATATATTAATATGTTTCCAGTTTTAATTAATAATTTCTGTTTTAACCATTATGTTCTCTTTTTTCCTCAGCCCCCTATCAGAGGACTAGGGAAGGTGCACAGGGGGAAATGGAGAGGGTGCATGGGAATGTGTGGAGATGGAAAGGAATACAGCCAGGATACAAAATGAATAAATTGTGATAAAAAATAATTAAAAATAATTTTATTTTCAAACATTGTTCTCTCTCTCTCTCTCTCTCTCTCTCTCTCTCTCTCTTTTTAGTTGAACAAATAGTCTCAGTATGATTCTCAGGCTCTCCTGGAACTCAATGTACATACTAGATCTGCTTACCTTGCCTCCCTAGTGTCTGCAGGATATTTGGGCATTGTCTACCTCGATAACTTAGTGCTTTCAATTGGATTATTAAGAATGAGTCACTGAGTCCAATCAGACATGGTAGCTAGGAAACAGGCTCTGATCCTAACTACAGTAATAGAAAGAAAGTGTTCTTCAATTGCAGTTGATTGTCTTGAAATCCTCTCCTTTAATTTCAAAGAAAATTATTTTTTTCTTTATCATTGAGTTTTTAATACTCATCATAGTATATTGGAGTTCTATCATTATGCAACAGATAGTGAAAACCATCCTCACAGACATAGATAAGTTCTCAATATAGTTAAGTGTAACTATGTGTTACACTCATCCCAACATTCTATTAAATCACGGAGGTTAAAACCACCTAAGCCAGGCATGGTAACACAGGCCTGTAGTCAGGGTGTTCAGAAAGAGGAGGCAGAAACTTGAAGACTTCAATGTCATCCAAGCAAATATCCAAGGTCAATGGTATAATGGGAGGTCCACATTCCAAAGGGAGGCTGATTGGATAAGACCAATGTCCCTTGGATAAGCCCTAGAACTTCCAGGCCATTCCAGCACCGTGTGTTACCTAAGGAATATGCCACCCCTTCCTTGCTTATGTTTCCTGTCCAAGACAGCCCAGATCACTTCAGAGTTAGATTCATTTTGGGCATTGAAGATTAGAACACTCTTGGAAGTGGGAGAATTACCCTCAGGCAGTGGTGAGTACCTTAATTATATATCCTATGAAAAGGGTTAAGCACACAAACCCTTATCCATACAAGCCATACACATGGACTCAGTAAGTTTTGTTTATATACATCGGTCCATACTTATTCACACATTCTTTTTTAAGACATTGGAAGGAAAGAATTTGGAACAGGGTGGAGAAAGGACAAGAATAGGGGAAATGCTGTAATATATTTTAATTAACATCTGTAAAAGTAAATTTAAATAAAAATTGGCTAAAGAGGGCATAGGAGTTAATAGCACTGGGTGTTGTTATGGGAGACAGGTTCCATATCAAGAATCACAAGCTAGCTAAGCATAACCTGTAAATGCATCCCCAAGGGATCTGCTGTCCTCCTTGGCCTTTGCAGGTAGTACATATAGACACGTGAATGCAAAACATCCAAATAAATTAAAGACATACAAAGCTTTACATTGTGGCTTTCTCAGGGCTAAGGAGATGGCTCCATGTTTAGGAAAACTCCCTCAGGACTTTGCAAAAGATAATGCTGAATCCTATCTTCCATGGACACAGCCTCCCCCTTCTTCTGACTGAGAGATCCACACACAGACTGGGGGCACTTAAATACCTGTAACACATACATCATCCTAGGGGCTCAACACAGACTCAGGCCCTTTGGGTGCTTGTTCTCTCCCTGTCTCTCTCACACACATATACTTTCACATGTGCACACATCTCCATGAACTCCACCAGCACAGTGCCCTCAACTGGCCCCATAACTCAGAAAATAGAAGATGTGTGGTGACAGCTCTTTTACCAGGTTGTCCCTCTCACCATATTCTTTTTGAAATGGGGCCAAATTCAGACCCCAGAGGGTGACACCCTCCATCCAATGATTACTCTATCTCTTAATTTTCCTCAGTTCCATTAGCTGAGCACCAAGCCTTCTATTACATAACCATATTGGGCCATTAAAATCATCATGTAACCTCTAGCCAAATTTTTCACAGAGTCTATTTTCCACTAAATCTTCCTTACCTTGACCTCCATGGCCTGTATTTCTCTCACCATGCTCTTTTTTCAGTATTTCCTGGAATGCAACATTAAGCCCCATGTTAAGCATAAAGTGGCTTTTGATATCTATATTTCTTATATATTGTGTATTGATCCAAACAATAATATTCGGATTTTCTGACAATGACAAGCATATTTTGAGGGTATAAGTTTTGTTCTGCCTTTCTTCTCTGTTGCTGTCATTAACGCCAATAACCAAAAACCACTCAGGTGATAAATTGGCTTCTTTGGCTGATGCTGGCAGGCCCCAAATATTGAGGGAGCTCAAAAAAGAAATTCAGGCTATGAAATGAAGGCATGGATTATGGTGGAACACTGTTTGTTGCTATGTTCTTGGACAAGGTCACTGTCGACATCTCTCTATGTTTTCTTAACCAGCCCAGGCCAAAAGTTGAGGTGAATTTTGACCATTAGTGCCTAGGGTTTACCACTGAATTCACAACCACTATAGTCATCCACAAACTTACCCACAAGTGATTCTCATCTGGGAACCCCCCAGTTGGTACTCCCTCACATCATGCTAACCTATGTAACATTGATAACTAAAGCCAATGAGCACACACAGACAAGGCATAAGAATTTTTAACAATTTAAAACCAATGTATTAGCCATCTCAAACATCTTAGTAGGAAAACCACAAGCTAACACAGCAACAATTGAAAAACACAGATGTGCCAAGAAATGGGTTACTGACTTTCCAGGAACTGAGATTTTTTTTTTTTTCCCAGACAGAACGACATCCATCTCTAGAGATTTCTCCAGACATGGGGCAGATCAGAATAGTCTGCTATGCTTCTCCAGTTAATCTCTGGTTTCTACAGATGCAGCCACACAGATGCTTGTAAGAAATAAGTGCTGTCTATGACATAGACTGTGTTGCCTGATTTTCACTACTTCATCATAACCAGGCTATTTTGCCTGGCCTGAGGATGAGGAGGAGTTCATCCTTGATATGAATTGATGTGTCATTGGTCGAAATGGGCTCCCTTTTTTGCGGACAAGGGGAGGGACAAATAGGGTGAGAAGGAGGCACAGGAAGGAGAGGAGGGAGAGGACTGTGATTGGGATGTAAAATGAATATACAAATTAAATATAAAAAGAAATGTCAACTATAAGTCTTTTCTCTCAAAGAGTGTACAACTTGTATTTAACATATGGAATTCAAATCTCAACATGTCCTCCATCCAGCATAATATTGTTACTTCCCAAGAACATGTCTGAATTCTAGGTGTTTGATGACCAGGAACAGTTACCTTTCTTTCCCTGGAGCAGTGTCTTCCTTCCCCTTCCTTCTTTCCATATGCACCAGTTCCTTTCATACTCACATTGTGAAGGAGATTGTAGCTCTAACCACAAATTTTGGAGAAAAAAACTCATTCACCACCACATTCCTTGGGATAAAACCAAGTGCATTTGATATTGAGGAACTGTTCTTCTCTCAACTAGGTAAGTTCCCTTTTAACAAGCTCATCCTCCTGATGAAGAGAAAAGGTAGTCTTGTCCAGGCAATTATTTGTAGCAATTCATATTTTATTCTCAGGGTTAAGTCAGTTAAGGAACCACCTGAATCATCCTCTAAAGATAAATGGCTCCCACCAGCTTCTATATTGGCCGTGTACCTTGAAAATTCTCCAGCTGAGTAAAAGAACCCCTGGGATACAAGTCTCTAGACATTACAGTGACTGTGTTCCAAGGAAATTACCAGGGCAACAAGAACCATCTGTGCATACACTAAAATTAAGAAATGCTGTGGAGAACCAAAAAGTACTGCTTTGTTAATTGGGTCATCTCAGGGTTGAGACATGTGTTTGATATGAAATGTGGGTGCAAGAAATCTCATAAAAAGACATTGAGCAAAATGCAAACTATCATGGGTGAGCCACCAAGGTAGAGATAGGTCTAGAGAAAAAGAAAGTAGAAACAGATAAACTGAAGAGAGAAAGCATTCATGTTAGTGGAGGGCAGCCAACTCCTCTCTTGCTGTGTGACAGGCTTCCTTCATCTCACCTGCCCTACCCTGACCTGGGAGAGATTGAACACTGCAAAAATTCCAACTTACATTTCAATCCAGGCTTCAGAACTATGGTTCAAGTCTCTATCCTCTCTGCGTGTGTCATTATCTGTAATTTCCCTCCCTACCACTCCCCACAGAAAAAGATGTCAACATTTATGTCAGCTCTGCAGTCAATGGCAGTCTCTTGGGGTGGTTAATTTGGACTCCCTTCAATGCCATACGACAATGCTTTCCTGAGGAAAAGTGACACATACACACACACAAACTGCCAATATTTTAATTATGATACACTATTTCAGAAAACGTGTTTCCCAAAGTATTAAATCCCAGCTCATATTGTTATACCCAGTTCGTGAGCAGCCAGAAGATCTCCAGGAATCGGCTCCATTGCAAAACACATGAGGGTCCTTTTATTGAAAATAACAAGCTGCAGCTCAGGCCTACACAGCCCCACCACCAAAGCGGTGGGAGCTGAGCGCGCCCCCCCCCCAGGTTAGTTGGGTGATTTATAGATTCTGGTCCCTCCCAGCATGCCCAAGGCAGGGGCAATTCCTGCCTGGCAAGCATCTATTGGTCAAAATGTTACATTTGGAATTGATTCGCTATAGGAAGGTCCCCAGACCATAATGTCCTGGTGTCCCTCCATAGGGGCATGGGCCAGTTTCCTAGCAACTGTTATCTCTAGTAGGTGGGGAAAGAATGCAGTAAGGAGGTCCTTCCACTCGGGGCATCAACAGACTTCTCCAACCACATAGTTCAGCCCTTAATAATAGCTGCTAATTTTTAATCTTTTTGGTCTCTCAATATAAAAGTTGCCAGATCCATCTGAACTCAGCCCTGTCACAGTCAACCACAATACAGTGGGGTCAGGCAACCTCTTGTGTCTGGGGACTGAGGAGGTACAATCCCTGGATGACAAGACTTTGCTTCCACAGTTGCAGTTCCTGTGCTAAGATATATGGACTCCACAGTTTCTGATTGAGACAACAGTATTTTTTCCTTTGTTCCCCAGCCATAGAAATCTTCTCCTCCTGTATCCAGGCCAAACATGGTTTTATAAAGAAAAGGGAATCTGACTGGACTCATCTAAACCATGTATCCCACAGGGCCATGTGACTAATGAGTGTTGAGCTCACCATCCATTGAAGGTGAGCTAACTCTTCTTATGATTTTGTTGATATGAAAACATGCGGTGACCTTGGAAGCACATAGAAAAGAAAAAGATTGAATATGAGCTTGCTGCATTTGCAAAGGTTTAGTCCATGATTACCATGGAGGGAAACATGACAGCAAGCAGGCAGACATGTGGCTGGGGAAGGAGCTGACAGTGCTACATCTTGATCAGCCAGTGGCAGAGTCACCCTAGGACTGCTTGAACATATGAGAAGTCAAAGTCCAACTTCCCACTGACACACTTCCTCCCAGAAGGGCACACCAACTCTAATAAGGCCACACCTCTTAACCTTGGCACTGCCAATGTGTCAAACATTCAAATACATGAACCTGTCTGGGCCATTCTTTTTCAAACCACCCCATTGACCTTGAGCACAATGGAATCATGTGGTTTGATCTCCTTTTGGCTAGTAACCTTACAACCATGGGAGCAACCATGAATTTGCCAGGTTCTTTACTAACGATTTCATAAAAAGGTAAATGCCATGTGACTTCTCGGTTACTGTTGCATAGAAGAATATGGAGGCATTCATGAACTTCCTGCTGTCACTGAGCTTTCTGGGTATCACCTGATTTTTACTAAACATGTGACCTTGAGAGACCAAAGAATTTTGGGCATTGGTTTAAAGTTAAAGCACAAGCCTGAAGGACAGCCAGCCAGGTGAAGACAAGTCTGGCCACCTAGGGAAAGGAACGAACTTCACTACATTCTTTTCCTGCCCACTAGAGATTCAGTTGCTAGGATACTGCCTATGCATTCCTTTCTGTAACCCAGATTCTGATGCCTCTAAAGGTTGACTTAAAGAGTTTTTCTTCATCATGAATTGGATTGTGTAACAGAAAGCAGGCATGTAGGCTTGATGTCAGAGAGAGTAATCCTTCTCAGGTGGTGGTGCCTTTTGGGAAGAATTCAGAAATGCTGTCCTGCTGAAGTAATATGAAGTGAGCTTTGAGAGTTTACATCCCCACAGCATTTCCAGTTTCCTTCTCTGCTTCATGCCTCAAGATGATGATGTGAGTTCTTCAGCTGCCAGATCTGAAACTTGCTGTCACACCACTTTCATAGTGATCCCATTTCCCTCTTTAACCATAAGCCAAGGGAAACTATTGTAAAAAGTTGCCTTAGACACTGTTTCCTCACAGAAACAGAAAAGGCAATACTAAATACCCACAAAGAATACCTGGGGCCTAGGTCCTCTCCACGCAGAGTCCTTGGTTGATTCATCAGTCTTTGCAGGCCCCCGGCCCATGATTTTTTGGTTCTGTTGATCTCCTTGTGGATCTCTTGACACCTCCAGGTCTTTCTCTCTCTGCCTTCTTTCATAAGATTCCCTGCACTCTGCCCAAAATTTGGCAATTAGTCTCAGCATCTGCTTTGATACCCTGCTGACTAGTGTCTTGTAGAGGACCCTATGGAGGGCTCCTGTTCTGTTCCCTGTCTTCTCCTATTTCCTATGTCTATCCTGTTTGCTCTTCTGAAAGAGGATCAAGCCTCTTCACTAGGGTCCTTGTTGTTGTTTACCTTCTTTAGGAATCTGTGTGTTAGTATGTTTATCCTATATCATATGTCTAATATCCACTTATAAGTAAGTATATACCATGGTGTCTTTCTGCTTCTGGGTTAAATGATTTAGGATCATCTTTTTTTGTGCCTTAATTTGCCTGAAAATGTCACTATTTTCTCATTGTTAATGGCTTATTAATATTCCATTGTGGAAATGTACCACAATCTCTTCTTTCATTCCTCTGTTGATGGACAACCAGGGTATTTCAAGAAACTTGCTACTATGAATAAAGCTTCAATGAATATAGTTGAACAAAATGTCCTTGTTGTATGGTCGAGCATCTTTCAAATATATACCCAGGAATGGTCTAGCTGGATCTTGAGGTAGCACTATTGCTAATTTTCTGGGAAAATACCAGAATGATGTCCAAAGAGGTTGTACATGTTGACATTCCTACCAGCTACGTGAGAGAGTTCTCCTTTCTCCACAACTTCTTTAGCATGTATTCTCACTTGAGTTTTTAAACTTAGTCATTCTGATGGGTGTAAGGTGGAATCTCAGGATTGTTTTGATTTGCATTTCCTTGATGACTAAGAATGTTGAGCATTTCTTTAAGTGCTTCCCTGCCATTTGATAGTCCTCTGTTAGAATTCTCTGAGTAGCTCTGTACCCCATTTTAAAAACTGCTTTGCTGTTGTTAACCTTCTTGAGTTCTTTAAATATTCTGGATATTAGCCCTCTATCAAATATAGGTTGGTGAATATCCTTTCCTTCTCTTTAGCTTGTCGTTTTGTTCTGATGACAGTAGCCTTTGCTTTACATGAGATTTTCAGTTTCATGATGTCCCATTTATTGACTGTTGCTCTAAGAGTCTGTGCTGTTGGTGTTCTGTTCAGGGAGTTGTCTCCTTTGCCAATGAGTTCAAGGCTCTTTCCTAACTGTTCTTTTAAGAGATTTAGTGTGTCTACTTTTATGTTGAGGACTTTCATCCATGTGGACTATAGTTTTGTGTAGGGTGAAAAGTACAGATGTATTTGCATTCTTCTACATGTAGACATCCAGCTAGACCAGCACCAATTCTTGAAGATGCTATCTTTTTTTCCATTGTATGGTGTTGTTTTCTTTGTCAAAAATCAAGAATCTGTAGGCATGTGGGTTTATTTCTGGGTATTCTTCTCGATTCCACAGATCCACCAGTATATTTCTATGCCATTACCAAGCCTTTCTTTTATTGCTGTTGCTCTATAGTACAGCTCAAAAACAGGGATGGAGATAGCTCCAGAAGATCTCTTATTGATTCTATTTCACCAAATCTATGAGTCTGTTTTTTTTATTATTATTATTTTTACAGGGCATTTAATCCCCTTGAGAATCCCAAAACTGAGAATTGTAAAACCCTGTTTACTATTGGTTGAGCCCTAATACACACCTTTAATCTGAAAATGTTCTGTTTATTGTAAACCTATGATTATAGAGTGGTTCACCTAGCCATAGCACAGATCTTTAGTCTGAGAGTCCTCTGTATCCTGGATCTAAAAACTAAGATTATACAAAATTCAGACAGATTCTCAAAACAAGGTTCGCAACCACATATGGGGAATCCAGAAATCAGCACTTGAATTACACAATCACCTTATGCCTACCAAAAACATAGAGAAGAAACCTGTGAGCTTCCCATAAATCTTATTTATATTTTCACATATACTGCAGATAATAATTATCATTTTACTCAGTTCATACACTGTTAAACAGCTAGTTTGTTCACCAAGGTTTTAATACTTTTTAAATAGTTCTGGATAGTATTATAGATTGCTTTCTAAACATACACTTAATTTTCAAGATTATACCAATTAAATTGTTTTAAATTCTGCTTTAATGACAATGTCTTTAAAACACATCATGATATTCATGGTCCTTGATCCTAACATTAGAGTTAATTTTTTTTTCTTCCATGGTATAGAATTTTACCTTTTAAAATGACATATATGTAATATATATAAATGTATGTATATATGCATATATATATATATATATATATATATATATATATATATATATATATAGAGAGAGAGAGAGAGACAGAGACAGAGACAGAGACAGAGTGCCTGGTTATTGTGTAATAAGTTATTACTGCCTTTTAACTAATTGTCATGTTTCATCGGTTTTCTATGAGGAAGGCAACAGATACGAAGTTTGTAGAAATGTAGAAATCAGAATGCAGTCAATAATTATGGTGGCTTATTAAGTTGAACACTTTAGGTTCTTTTTCTAAAGTCCATGACTTCACTCTCCTGGAGTACTTGACTAGGTTTCTAATACCAGACATGTTTTCCATTTTCTTGGTTGAGTTTTAAGTTCCATTGAACAGATGTTAGTTACCACCAAAATATGAGTGCCGCTATGGAAACCATAAGGATATCTTGCCATGGTAATCACTGCTGTAGTTTATAGTTACAGCTGTGTAACACTGTTGGTTACTTGCCTACATTATAAGCCCACATAAAAACATCCAGTGCGGTGAAATCTAGTCTTCATTCAGGAGGCTTTCAGGTCAAACCCAACTTGAATTCTCTGAGGCCTTTTTCTGAAGTTCATGTTGGCTTCAGAAATGGGGGCTTGCCTTTAAACTCTGGAATAGAACCAAAGGTAACAGCAGCAACCTAAGTGTTTTTCACGTGTGTTGGACAATGTTTATGTGAAAGAGAATTTTTTCCATGCATGGCACTGGTGCTTTTATTACATAGTAGACTATGTCCTCTGTGGGGAGAATTGGCGGCCCATGTGTCATAACTTTTTACAAACTGTATGTATGTGTATATAGACACATACACATGTCTTAGAGATGTCTTATTAACGGCATTCTTTCTACCAGGGAATGGCCTGAACTTTCTCAAGGTCACTATAGCTATGTATTTTTCAGCTTTATTCATCTTTTCAAAAAGGCAACTCTTGGTTTCTCTCTTTAAATTGCATTTTCTTTAAATGCATCATAGCTCTAATCTCTTATTATTATTTATTCCCTAGTGTTTCCTAGTCCCTACAATGATATTTCTTATTTTCTCAAGTGCTCTGTATTATTTACTTCCATATAGAAAATTGTCTCCTATAGCCCAGTCTTGTCACATGCTATGTAATTCCAAATTGCCTTGAGTACGGAAACCTGTGTCTGCTTCCTAGTGCTGAGAAGACAGTCCTGAAACACCTTCCAGGCTGGGCCTTACTGGTCAATGAGAAGATAAATTAGGCCAGTGACTGTGAGTCCTTCAACCTCTCTGGCCTTTATTGGAGCCTTACAAATGAAGAAGAAACTGTGTAAGAAGTGAGATAACTGACCAGTATTGGAGCTTTTGTAGTCACAGCACTGAAAAGGATGGGCAAAAAGAGGGAGGAAGCTTTCATGGTTTGACAGTAGTTGACATTAACAATATGAAGTGAGGTAGTCATTTATAGATGATCAATAAATGTCCTGATTGGACAATTGTGTGTTCTAGAGTGCATGCATTCAAGAATCAGAATAAAGAACTAACCTTCTCAAGAGGAAGACATGCTTGCTCTAAATTGTGTATCACCTGGGGTTCTTGTTGTTGTTTTGGTTTTTTGTTTTTTTTTTTTTGTTTGTTTGTTTGTTTCTTTTCTCCTGTCTGAAACCTACCAGGTGAAAAGTAGCTGCAGTTTCACTGACTGGACTGTAAAGTCACACAATAACAATGTCATTTGGTTTCCTAAAATCTCTCTTTAATTGTCAGCATTTTTGACAGCCTTCCTCCTGTGGACAGAGGTTCACTTCACTGCAAGTTGAAAAATGGGCTGTTCAAGCTATTCCACTTGATTCTAGGAGGAGGAGGGGAAGTGCCTGCTGAGTGCGGAAGACAGAAGTGTAGGCTAGTAGGCAACAGGCACAAGTTTACTGACAAAGAAATCTCTGCAGATCTGGAAAAGGTGTGGCCTTAATTCTCCACATATGGACCCAAGTCATGGATCCAAGATCCCTGACTGGAGCATAGCTTCCTCCCTAAGCCAGGCCCTCCTTGCTTTTGTAATTAGTAAACATGCATTCATTCCTCCTGTGCCAGGAAGCACTACGCTTTGTCTCTTCAGTACACTGTGAGCCTAGGGGAGGTGCTCATGTCGCTCTAGACCAATCAGGACTTCCAGGCGAGGCCTGTAATCAGAGGAAGGGGAGGGTTTTTCCTGGCGGTTTGTTGCAGGTTCGCTTTGGAAGCTGAGGTTTAAGGAGGGTTTGGAGCGCAGTGGTCTGAGCTCAGCTACTGGGTCCTGTGAGGGGATTTCAGGCGACTTCCAAAGCGGCGATATGGTGAGTGTGTGGCCGCCACCCCCAAAGTGGTGGTGGAGCAGTAGGCTGAGCAGCAGGATCTGGTGTGGTTTTTCCTTCATGAGCTGGATGGAAACCGGCAGCCATCAGCTGCTTGTGAGGTCCTTTGTCCTGGCCTTAGGAATGCTGAGCTATCTGAGTCCCACGTGTTAGAAGTGGGATGGACTGTGAGCAGACTGCATGTGGGGACCTGTTAAGAATGAAATCCTGGGACAAAGAAATGGCTGAGGTGCCTATTTAACAGTTCAGAGCAGAATTAGCTACCAGGTTTGCCCAGCATCTCTGAGTCCCTACCTGTTTACAGGCTATGGCTGGCATACACTGAGTTGTAGCCCAGGGCTCGGGCCCTTAACCAAGCTGCCCTTCTTTCTGTTATCTACGCAATTTGGTTACCTGCTCTATTTCATCTATTATTTACTATCATAGTGTCATGGTTTGGCGTGCCCCTCTCCTCTCCTCCCTCTCCTCACATGGCTCACAGGTGCCTTTCTCTCTATAATAAACTTTCTCCCCACCATACCACGGAAGAGTCATGTCACTTAATTTTAATTTTTTTATTCACCTTCCATATGCCACTCCTTTCTTTCAAATTCATAGGTCCTTTAGGTTTCAGTTGTTGTTACAGTTTGTGTTGGATTGAGAGGTGCTGCAGGAATTCTCAGCTGTGAGGTAGAGATGGCTACATTGGACATTGAGAGGGTAATTAAATGTGTACATGCAGGACCCTGTGACATGTAAAATAAACATATACACTGGGAGAGTGGAAACATTTATTAAACTACTACTTTACCAGGCTAAGGCTCTGTCTGCCCCTAGAATGGAAGGGCAGAGCTGAGATGGTTTGTGCTGTCTGAGTCCCTTGATATCTCATCCTCCTGTAGAGGATCTGCCAGAGTCCTGAGGCTCAAATGCCTGGTCTAAGCTAATGATGGACTCTGGGGAAACTTCACAACCTGGAAGGAGGAACAGTATAAATTGCCTTGCAGAGTCTTTCCAAGATTCTTCTCTGGTTCTTCTGTAGTGATGAATATGCAGGACCACAAGCTATGCCATGGATATCATGGGGTTCGTTTTTGCCAGTCCCTGAAAAGCTGGTCTGCTGAGCTAGGAGAGTCCCAAGTGTTAGAGGTGGGATGGACTTTGAGCCAGACTGGATGTCATGACCTGGGCAGAGGCCCTTGCCCTGTCAGCCTTTCTGAGTGTGGATGCCCTGGAGAGGAGGAGAGTCTGCAGCTCTGGCCTCTAAAAGGAACTTTCATTGTCCTGTTTTTGTTGTCCTTGAGGCTTAGTACTGTCTTCTGTGTGTCTTTCTGGGTCTGTGTTATTTCACTCAGGAAGATCTTTTCTTGTTGCACCCATTTGCCTGCAGATTTCATGATTTCCTTGTTTTTAATGGCTGGGTAATATTCTTCTGTGTAAATATATCAGTTTCTTTCCCATTCTTCGGTTGAGAGGCATATAGGTTGTTTCCAGTTTCTGGGTACTAGAAATAAAGCTGCTATGAACATTGTTGAGGAAATGTCCTTGTTGTATGTTCGAGCATCTTTCATATGTATCCCCTGGAGTGGTATAGCTGGGTCTTTAGGTATGTCTTTTCCCAGTTTTCTGAGAAAGTGCCAGATGGATTTCAAAGTGGTTGTAAAAGTTTGCTCCCTGCCAGCAATGGAGGAGTGTTCCCTTTCTGCACATCCTTGCCAGCATGTTTTGTCACTTCAGGTTTTGATCTTAGTTATTCTGACAGGTGTAAGATGGAGTCTCAAAATTTTGATTTGCATTTCCCTGATGAGTAAGGATGTTGAGCATTTCTTTAAGTGCTTATGCACCATTCACGAATTCTCTGCTGAGAGTTTTCTATCCCTGTGTCCCATTATTAATAGGATTATTTGTTTTATTGGTGTTTAATTTCTTGAAATCTTTAATATAATTCTGGAAATTATCCCTTTGTCAGACGGAGGATTGGTGAAGACCTTTTCTCAATCTATAGATGGCCATCTCCTGGTAATAATAGTGCCCATTGCTTTACAAAAGCTTTTGAGATTCAAGATGTTCCATTTATTACTTGTAGATCTTAGACCCTGCACAGCAGTTGTTCTGTTCAGGAAGTTGTCTCTTGGACCAGTAAGTTCAAGGGTGTTACTCACTTTCTCCTCTGACAGATTTTGGGAATCTGGCTTTATGTTTAAGTTGTTGATCCACTTGGTCCTGAGTTTTGTGCAGGGTGAGGAATATGCATCTGTTTGCATTTTTCTACATATGGACATGTATTTGAAGCAGCACAATTTGCTGAAGATGCTGTCTTTTTCCATTGTATGGTTTTGATTCCTTTGTCCAAAAGCAATTGTGTATAGGTGTGTGGGTTTCTTTCCGGGTCTTTGATTTGTTTCCATTGATCACCCAGCCTACTTCTATGCCAGTACCATGCAGTTTTTATTACTATTACTCTTAGTATATCTTGAACTCAGGTATGGAGATACCTCCAGTAATTCATCTCCAGTCTTTGGAACAGTCTTATGTCTGATGAAATATGTCCAGGAGAACCCAAATGGGTTCTGGTTTTCAGATGTAGCCTCACAGTAGTGGGTATTTCGATGTAAGGGCACATGCACAGGTGACCAGAAGTTTGAGGCATGGGATATATATATATATTTTTTTTTTTGTAGCAAAAGTATTACTTTGGAATGAAATAAGCAGGAATGCCACAATTTAAGCTATGGAAAGAACACAAAATATGACATGAGGTTTTTTTTTTTTTTTTTTTTTCTTTCAACTAGGAATTATATTTCTTATTACTGATAGCAAAACTGTAAACTGTCCTTTTTAGTTTATTCTTGATTCATAAATACCTATACCTCCCTTTGACTAGCCCTAGTTAGGAGAGAAAACAGTTAGTACAGAGAAGGAATGCGGATCTCCAGGTACTTAATTCTGATTAGGGTCAATGGGTTCCTTAGTGCAAAAACTGTCTCAGTTGTGTGGATTCCAGAAGCCCACTGAAACAGCAAACAACAAATGGAACTGTTTGTTTAAATCTCTTTGATTTGGGTTTATTGGAAGAGCTGCCAGTGCTCCTATCCTGAGTCCCCGCTTCAGCATTTTATTTGGATTCATAAACCTATACCTCCCTTACAACCTTTATTCCTTCCAAAACCCCCAATAGGTAAAGGAGAGAGAATGCTAGAGGGGAAAGATATATAGGTCTCTTTAACTGCTTCCAATGGATTAGGCTGGTCAGGATCTTTGGGGCAATACCTCTTAGTCACCATGATATTCAGCTGCCCACAAACCAGCAATGACATACACAAGAGCAGTGTGGGTGAACAGCATCAGGAAGAGCAGCAGCTTCTTCCTTATTCAAAGACCCAGGGCCTTCTCATGGCTCTGCATGTGTACCCTCTCCAGAACACTCAGAAGTAAACTATGTGCAGTTGGAAAACCACAGGCCTTCTAGAGCAGGAGACAATCATAAGTAACAGCTGTGGACAAACTGAAGCATCCTCGTGCTCCACAACTGGGGTTAAAAGAAAAACACATTCACATAACATGAGTGGGATTTTAAAGAAACAAAAATTTTTAATACATTTGCAGTTTTTATTATTTTGGATATTTCCTCTCTGTCTTTAATTTAGTTTAGGTAAGGGTTTTCTATCTTGTTTGTTCTTCAGAAAGAACCAACCCTTTGTTTCATTGTTTCTTTACCTTCTCTTTCTATTTTTTGGATTATAGGTCTAAGTGCTCTTTTGTTGTGTGGGAGTTTTGTTCTTGGGATTCTGACAGTGCTCTCAAGTTTCAGAAAGTGCGTTGTTGCAGTGTTACTTTTTTAATGATCTGCTTGGCTAGTGTGTTCACAGTGTTAGGCTTGCTGGGATGGTATGGAGTGGATTGTGCCACATGTGTTCTGTTTATCACTAGGCAAGATCCTGAGAATTGAGTGTGCTGTAACAAAATGGGGAGGATCCCTGTATACTGTCTTGGTCTCTATGCAAGCATGGGCTATGGTTGAGCTGAGGACTTGGGAGTGGGATCCCAGAAGCAGAACAGAGAGTGGGAGTGTGTAATCCACAGGAGACTTGGACACAGGAAAGGGGAGCTACCACTGCTGTTCTTTTTGAGTGCTAGGGGCAATCATGAGAATTGGGTCTTCAGTAACAGAGAGTGGAAAAGGTCCACAGAAACAAGTAGGAGAATATCATTGAATATTTATTTCTTCTTTGTGAGCTTCTTTGGAGGAAGGTATAAAAGGTTTTGTAGGAGGAACCTGTCTAAATTCCTTAATGGGGAATGGATTTGAGTGTCTATGATCTCAAACCATTTTCTTTTGTTTCTGTCTACTCTGTTGTGATTGAAACTGATCATTCTTTTTCCTTCTCATGCACACGTGGGCATCATCATTATCCAATCTATCTCTAAATCACAAGAAAGAGTCAAGGAAATTTCTTTTCATTGCTAAGCTATTTTGGTATGCTGAGGTTTTTACATTTTTATTTTTATTGTATTTCAAGACCAAGTTTTTTGTAGGTTTGGCTGTCCTGGATGTAGGTATGCAATCCAGCCTGGCCTCAAACTTAGTGGTCCACCTCAGTCTGGCTCCAGAGGGTTGGGAGTCAATGTGATCTAATATGTCTGGAAGTTTTTGTCTTCATATGTTTGCTGATGAGTGTGGTATGTAGGTTTTTGTATATGTCAAGCGTATGCTACTATGCTGATCTTCATCCACATCCACACTTGAATTTAGATATTTGGTAGGGAGTATATTCTGTTTCTCAGGATGCCTTCTATTCATAACATTAATATTGACTGAGACTTGTGAGTCATTGGATTGCAGGTGTGTCTCCTTATTTCTGCCTCATGTGTTTGTTTTGTTTTAACTGGGTGAATATGAGTAGTATTTTCCCTGCACGTGCGACTATGCAACTTTTGTGTACCTGGTCCTCACAATAGTCAGCCAATGGCCTCAGAACTTCAGAATTTGGTGTAATGGGTAGTTGTGAGCCTCCATGTAAGCACTGGCAATTGAGCCCAGTTATATCCAGACCAAGAAGAGCTTTTCATTGCTGAGCCACCTCAACTGCCTTATGTTGCTCGTTAATGCCCAACTAATCCAGTACTAATGTTTTCATCTGTCCATTTGTACCTGTTTGAACACACATTCCCTTTAAGTAAGCTCTCATTAATATTAAAGTTTAAGCTGGGACACTTCAGGTTTCTGGAAGATAGATACAGAAATGTAATGAATATATAATTCTTTGTAGGAACTTCAGAAATACCATGGAGTTCTTTGTATCTTTCTTATTTGAAGGATTGTGGTAGATTCATGCCTTAAATGTACCTCTGGACGTCATGAAAGTTGTTTCAGAGGTTGGGCTGACCGGTGACTCAACGATATACACATACCTCTGCCTCCTGAGTGCTGGAATTCAAGTCATGAACCAGTACATCCTGCTTGCCCCTAATTTTGGAGTTAGTAATTGTGCATACAATTTCTGTGATATGCAGTCTGTGCTGTTCATCTACTTGCTTGTCTTGCTTTCTTTATGTCTGTTAATTTTCATTTCTCTTGAAAGCCTGCATTCTATTCAAAGGTTGCAGAAATGAGGTGAACCTCATCATTTAGTTTTCTTCTAAAATGACTTGGTGAGTATATTGAAACTTCTATGTTAAGAGATGTCAGGGAAGCAACAGAATTATATGAACATATTGTCCATGAAGTATACATTTTCACTGTTGTCACCATTGTGCTTTCTGTTATACTCATGTATGGGATCATTTAGAATTCAATTACCTATGCTGATGTGGATGTGAACTTCACTCGGGAAGAGTGGGCCTTGCTGGATCCTTCCCAGAAGAGTCTCTACAAAGATGTGATGCTGGAGACCTGCAAGCACCTTACAGCTATAGGTAAGACAGTGAATTTTCTTTCTCTATTCAGGTAAAGGGGACATCTGTTGTTATTGTTGACTTTTCTTATTGATGCTCTTATATAAGTTCACTTGGAATGAGGAAGAAAAAATCAGGCATGTTTCTAGGGTTCACTGAATATAGAAACTTAAATTTTGCCTAATTTTTAATCCTCTCTCATTCACTTTCTGTTCCATATTTCAGGCTACAATTGGGAAGAGCATACTACTGAAGAACATTATCGACTATCTACTAGATATGGAAGGTAATTACTCATGGAAGCTTATATAAATATGCCTATGAAGAAATTTTTAAAGATGATTTATTTATTCATTATTTATATATTATTCTGCCTGCACATATGCCTGCCCACCAGAAGAGGGCATGGGATCTCATTATAGATGCTTGTGAGCCACCATGTGGTTTTAGGTAATTGAACTCAGGACCTCTGTAAGAACAGCCAGTGCTCTTTTTTTATTTTTCATCAATTACACTTTATTCATTCTGCATCCCCCCATAAGCCGCTCCCTCCTCCCCTCCCGATCCCACCCTCCCTCCTCCCTCTGCATGGATGCCACTCCCCAAGTCCACTGATTGGGGAGGTTCTCCTCTCCTTTTTGATCTTAGTCTATCAGTTCTCATCAAAAGTGGCTGCATTGTCCTCTACTATGGCCTGGTAAGGCTGCTCCCCCCCAGGGGGAGGTGATCAAAGAGCAGGCCAATCAGATTATGTCAGAGGCAGTCCCTCTTCACATTACTATGTAACCCAATTGGACTCTGAACTGCCCTGGGCTACATCTGTGCAGGGGTTCTGGGTTATCTCTATGAATAGTCCTTGGTTAGAGTATGAGTCTCTGGGAAGTTCCCTGTGTTCAAATTTTCTTGTTCTGTTGCTCTCCTTGTGGAGACCCTGTCCTCTCCAGCTCTTGCTATTTCTCAGTTCTTACCTAAAATTCCCTTCACTCTGCCCAACAGTTGCCCATCAGGCTCAGCATCTGCTTTGATAGTCTGTAGGGCAGAGGCTTTCAGAGGCCGTCTGTGGTAGGTTCCTAGGTTGTTTCCTGTTTTCTTCTTCTTCTGATGTCCAACCTCTTTGCCTTTCCAGATGGGAATTGGACATTTTAGTTAGGGTCCTCTCTCTTGCTTAGTTTCTTTAGATGCACAGGTTTAAGTGGGTTTGTCCTATGTTGTATGTCTATATGAGCGAGTATATACCATGTGTATCTTTTTGCTTCTGGGACAACTCACTCAGGATGATCCTTTCCAGATCCCACCATTTACTTGCAAAGTTCATGATTTCCTTATTTTTCATTGCTGAGTAATATTCCATTGTGTGCTTGCTGTTAATCTTAAACAGCTGTGCAACCAACTCACCACACAGACACGGGGATTTCTTTAGTTAACCTAGAACAGAATGCTGGGCAATATTTACTTCATCCTAAACCTCCATGCCCTCAGTTTCCTACCATTTAGATTTCTCACATTATACTTGCTTTTAGTGATAACTTAGGTCCAGTCCATCTCCACGTATTTCCAAGATCTCTCCCCCAGCTCTCTCCTCCCTTAGCTCTCCTCTCACCCTTTCTCCTCCCACTCATTTCCTATCCTCTAGCTCCTCCCCTCTTTCCTGCCCTCTGGCTCCTCCCATTGCTCAACATTGTGGCTAGTTGCTTTATTTTGGCCTGTTTACACAAAGTTGAGACAGGTTGCTTAGAGTAAGTATCACAATGCAATATCTGAATTGAAGCCAGAGAGTGGGGGGTGGGGGGGAAGAGAAATCAGCATTTGAATGAACAAGGGTTAGGTGTATACATTTCAAAGGAACATTAAAACAAAAGAGAACACACTTGCACTCCTTATGACTTGTTCTGTGTCCAGCCGTAGGATGATGTATGTGTTAAGGGTATGTAGGTGACCCCAGTCTGTGTGTATATACCACTAAGATGAATGGGGAGGGTTGGTTTATGGGGATGGGATTCAGCGTCATCTTTTGGGAAGTCTGAGGGTTCATTTCTTCAGGAAGCTGGGATCTACATGGGTCAAGATCAGCAAAAGTGTGATCCCCTCAGAAGACTGTAAGTGATGTGTTTGGTGGTGCCCATGACCAGAAGGGGTGCCAAGGCGCAGGTTGAGCTGATGTCTGTGGATTCAGTTGGCAATTTTCACACTGAAGAGGCAAGCCACTAGTTTCTGGAGATGGAAAGAGTAGAAGGCTCTGTCTTGGTGTCATGGCAGAGAGTGAGGGTGCAGTGCAGGCACAGAAGACAGGAGGCCAAATGAGGGGTTTAGGGGGTAAAAAAACAAGACATTTTGTGCCAGACTTTTTGTCTCTGTCACTCAGATTCATTTGGGCTAGGCCATCCTGGATCCATGATCCAGGTGCTTCCACTGTTTGCCTGGTCTGGGTGACCAGTGAACTGTGGCTTCGATGTTGGGAAGTCATCCCCAGGAACCCCAATACTGCTTACAGGGGAAAAGGAGGGATTCAATGTCTGGGTGCTGGAGAGGAAAGTCCCTGGACCTGTGATCTCCATTCACTGGCATATCTGTCAAGTGCTGGGAGCACTTGACAGATATGTTTCCTGTCTATCAGACGTGGGAAACAGCTCTGGGGGTACGGGATCTATTGACCCCCAAATGTCCCAAGAATCCTGAAGATGCTTGAAGGGGATTAAGAGAGATTAGATGTCCAGCTGCAAGAAGAGAGCTTCCCTAGACCTGGGGGTCTTCACTCACTGGTATCAGCATAAAGTGTAGAGCCCCCATGGTTCATGACTCTCAGACCTGGCAGACAGTCATGGGGGGCCTGGGTGCAATTGAGCTTAACTGTCCCAGGAATACTGAATCTCCCTTGAGGGGAGCATGGACCATCTGATGTCTGGCTGCTGGAGTGGAGGTTCCTGGACCTGGGGATCCTCAGTGGCTGGGATGGGCAGAAAGTGCAGGAGCTCCACACTTTGACTCTCAAACACGAGAAATGACCATGCAGGGCTGGGTCCAATAGGCCTCAACTCAGGATGTCCCCTCTAACCAGGGAAAATTCAAGGCTGATGCTCTGGATCCAGCTTCCTCTCCCCTCACCGGTTTCAGAGTCTCAGATCCTTTGACCCTCTAATGCAGGGCACACCGGTCACCGCCATCTTAGATACCTCCCACACTTTGAATAATTCCAAAAGGAAATGAAGACTGCAAGTCTACTTCCTGAAGCAACAGAGATTTCCCAAGGAAATCTATCTTCTAGATCCTCATGTGTGATATAAAAGATCCTTTTGCAAGATTCATCAATGCCAAAAGTCTCTCACATACCAAGGGGAGAGATCACAAATATAGAAAACATCAAGGAAATGTCACCAATCAGGACTGTGTTTGCAGTTTTTAGATGAACAGCTATGTTGAGATAGTCAAACCTTAGAATAAGGCTCCTTTTGCCTCTAGGCAGGTTGGCTCAATAAAGGAAAAGGAGTTCATTGCAGCTATCCAAGACTGGGTCTTTCTCAGAACTGTGACATCAATATAGAGAATTCTGTTTGCAAAATGTGTTACTTTTTATATCATGTGCATTGATGTATTGGGAAATTGTTGGACCCTGGAGTTCTAGGCAACTGTAAGATGCCATGTGGTTGTTGGGACAAAACCCAGGTCATCTGGAATACCAGCCACTGCTTCAAACCACTGAGCACTCTAAAACTGAGAAAGCTACTTTTTTAAGCTTTAAATGTCTTTCAGATATAGGCATGTTTTGTGTTCATGTGTCTGTGTACCCTACTTGAAATGGCCAAAGTGGCCACCAGATCCCGTGGGAACACATTTATAGGATACTTGCTGGCTAGCAAGTGATATCTGAAATGGAACTTGACTTCTGTAGCAACACCCAGTGCTGTTAACTTCCATGCTATCTCCAGCCACCATTTATTTAAAACTTTCTCTACAGATGTTAATTAAAATATATTACACCATTTCCCCTTTGCTTCTCCTTTCTCCATGCCTATCTGAATTCTCTCCTTCCAATGTCTTAAAAAAGAATATGTGAATAAGTTTGGACCTGTATATATATATATATATATATATATATATATATATATATATATATATATATCCTACTAAGTCTATTCCTATTGGTTGAGTGGATAAGGTTTCTGTGCTGAATCCTTTGTATAGGATATATAATTCAGGAGTGCATCCCTGCCTGAGGCTAAACCCCCAACTTGCAGGGAGTTCTAGTCTTCAATGCCCACAGGAGTCTAACCCTGAAGTGACCTAAGCTGTCTTGGACAGGAAACATTAGAAAGCACAGGGTGAAAAATTCCTTAGATAACGCATGGTGCTGGAATGGCCCTGATGTTCTGGAGCTGTGGGGAGGACTATGGACATTGGTCTTAGCCAATCAGTCCCCTTTGTTCTGTGGACCTCCCATTATACGATTCACCTGGGATATTTCCCTCGATTACTTTGTCATCTTCAACTTTCTGCGTTCTCTTTCTGAACACCATGACCACAGGACTGTGTTACCATGCCTGGCTTGGATGGTTTTAACCTCAGTGACTTGCTAGAATGTTGGGGCAAGTGTAATGAGTTGTTACACTTAACTATATTGAGAATCTCCTTATGTCTGTGAGGCTACTTTTCACTATCTGTTGAATTAAGAACAGAACTGCAATCTACTTTGATGTGTCATAAAATCTCAATGTTAAAGAAAAAAACAATAATTTTCTTTATACTTAAAGGAGAGGATTTTAATCCAAACAACTGCAACTGATCAATGCTTTTTTCCATTACTGGAGTAAGGCACAGAGTCTGTGTCCTGCCTACCATGACCATTTGGACTCAGCAATTTACTCTCAATAAGCCCACAGAGAAAACTGAATTATTGATGTAGACCATGCCCAACTATCCTGCAGGTACTAGGGAGGCAAGGTAAGCAGATCTATTATGTACACTAAGTTCAAGGTCAGCCTGGAATTTATAGTGAGACTATTATTTCAAATAAAAAAGAGAGAAAACAATGTTTGAAAATGAAAATACATTTAATTAAGCTATTTGTTTATTACAGTTTATTCCCTTTGTATCATGGCTGATCCACTTACAATTCTGACCATTCCCACCCAGCCTCCCAATCTCCCCCATGCACCTTCCCTAGTCCTCACATAGGGGGCTAGGGAAAAATAAAAAAACTATGGTTAAAATACAAATCATTAATAAAAACTGGAAACATATTTATTCAGTGTGACAAATTTTGACCAGTGATGAATATATAACGTTATGCTGTTTCTTTCTTCCCACAAGTAATATTTGCTAATTGAAGACATGGTAAAGTATTTAATTGCAAGCTTATGCAAACAGTTCTCAGGGGGTTCCCAGTTCCCATAAGGCCATGGAATCTACCGTGGAGGAATCCTAAATGTGGGCAAAGAGAAGGGTGGAGAGAGAGAAAGATCAAGAGAGAAAGAGAGAGAGAGTGAGAGAACAATAAAAGAACAGAGAAAGAGAAGAAAAACATATAGAAGAAAATAAAATATCTGGGTACCTCTGGGAGAGGGCAGCCCATTTTACTGGGCTGAAAATTTAAGGACAGAGGTGGGGAAAGCCAATCATACCCTTTAAATGGTAGGGACTGAGGGATCCTGGGAGAACCTGGAAGCCAGAAAACCTTCTGTCAAAAAGGCACCTCAGCATCTTGTCTTAGGTGTGAAGTACAACATATGGTAAAACATTCATCCTTTAGGTTTAGTAGGTTTAGAGAGAAGAGATAGATAACTAAGTAATCTCTCCAAGCCATACATTAAAAACTTCCTGCCTATAAGTTGCTCCTTCATTCTCAGCTTATTTCTCTCTTGCAAGGTATTCAAAGAATGACATAATGCTATTGAGCACAAAATATCTCATCTAGGGGAATAGGACTTTTCATCAATGACAGTCCAGACCAGATTAGAATTCCATGGAGTCCATTGATTTATTAGATGTTCACCTAAGGGAGATATAGGAATGTTTATTCAAAATATCCCAATGCCTGCCAGGCAGAGAGGTTACAGGGATGACAGTGGGGAGAGAGAGATTTAAAATCAATTTGAGACCACCAAGTGGTGGGCTACATGGTATTCTGACTGACATGTACACGTATCTGAGAAGACAAGGAAAGAGTGAAAGAACTGGAGAGTTGACCCACCACAGATGAGTAGATACAGAGAATACAGGAGGAGGCAGCTTCTCCTCAGGTGCAGCCCAAGAATTAACTGCTCTGAAGATTAGAAAAGACGGATGGAGTTAGTTGGAGACTATACAAAGCAGTTAGGTGACAGTAGAAAGCCAACTATAATAAGGAATCTAGGAGAGGAGTTTGAGCCAAAAAAGCTGAATTGAATCAGCCATCTATGAGCTCAAAAAGAAAAAGATAGTGTGTGTCTATTGAGCAGGAATTCTCAGAGGCAAAAAAACTCCTAGGCTTAAGGTAGTTTGTATGGAACCTAGAATCTGCTCTGCCCAGGCCTATGGTAGCAGAAAGAGGGGCAATAATCTTTGGAGACCATGATTTCTAGATTGAATAAAAGTCCTTTCTACAGTAATATCTGTTTAGCAAAGGTTTCATTGTCTTCATTCATATCAAACTGCCTTGAAAACAAAATAACATAGCTTACATTGAGGAACATGAGTTTGGGAGAATTTAATATTCCTTAATACTCTAGAATATTGGATTCTTTACTCTATTGCTTTCCTTTAAAACTCCTGGGACACATTGAAAATTTTTCACAGTCATATTTATATAAGCTTCCATGAGATAATTACCTTCCATATCTTCTCGAACTTTGACACTGTTCTTCAATATTCTGGTCTTCCCAATTGTAGCCTAAAATATATACCAGAAACAGTTGATATTTTACTGAAAATTAGGAAAATTTAACTTTCTCTCTTCAGTGACCTTAGAAACATGATTGATTTATTCTTCTTCATTCCAATTGAAATTACATAAGCGCATCATTGAGAAAAATCAACAACAGATGTCCACTTTAACCAAATAGTGAAAGAAAATTCACTGTCTTACCTATGGCTGTAAGGTGCTTGTAGGTCTCTATCATCACATCTTTGTAGAGACTCTTCTGGGAAGGATCCAGCAAAGCCCACTCTTCCCGAGTGAAGTACACATTCACATCATCATAGGTGATAGAATTCTAAATTATCCCAAACATGGGTATAAGAGAAAGCACAATAGTGGTAACAATGTAAAAGTATACTTCATTGACAATATATTCATATAATTCTGGTTCTGGTTCTTTCCTGACTTATCTCCTGACAAAGAAGTTCTGATGTACTCACCTGGTCATTTTAGAAGTAAAATAAATGAGGAGGTTCATCTCATTTCTGCACCATTGGAATAGAATTTAGCCTTCATAGAGAAATGTCAATTAACAGACATAAAGTAAGCAAGTCAAGGACGTTGATGAACAGTACAGACCACAGATCACAGAAATTGTGTGCACCATTACTAACTACAATAATTATGGACAAGTAGGTTATATTGGCTCATGACTTTAATTCCAGTAGTCAGGAAGCAGAGGTATGTCTATCTCATTGTGACGGATGCCTGTCTGGCCGCCAAAACAAATTTCATGACATCAAGATGAGGTATTGTTGGTATAATGTTCTTTTGAAATGTATATGCCTTACCCTTATCCTTCAAATGCTGATTGCTCACCCCCCCAGTCTCAGGTTTCAATCTGGATATTGCATTGTGATACTCATTATAAGCATCCTGTGTCAACTCTTGTGTCAACAGGACAAAAAAAGCAACTAGATACAATGTCTTGCAATGGGATGAGCCAGAGGACAGGAAAGAGGGGAGGAGGTAGAGAGAAGGAAATGAGTGGGAAGAGAGAGAGTGAGGAGAGCTAGGGGAGTAGAGCTGGAGGGGAGATCTTAGAGGACGTGGAGCATGAACCAGAACTAAGATCCACAAAAAGCAATTATAAAGTGGGAAATCTTGGAGGTTTAGGAGGGAGTAAATATTGCCCAGCATTGTGTTCTAGGTTAACTAAACACCCAGTCTCTTTGTGGTGATTTGGTTATACAGCTGTTTAAGATTAACAGCAAGCTTTACTAGAAGATAAACCAATAGTAAATATTAATTTCCTACAACAAGGTAGAGTTAAGGCCTTTATCTGCTGCATAAATCATTCAATTAAGAAAGATACAAAGGGGTCTCCACAAGGAGAGCAACAGAACAAGACAATTTCAACACAGGGAACTTCCCAGAACTCATACTCCACCCAAGGATTATTCATGGAGATAACCTAGAACATGCACAGATGTAGCCCATGCCAGTTCAGTGTCCACGTGGGTTCCATAGTAATGGGAAGAGGGACTGCCTCTGACATAATCTGATTGGCCTGCACTTTGATCACCTCCCCCTGTGGGGGAGCAGCATTACTAGGCCACAGTAGAGGACAATGCAGCCACTTTTGATGTAAACTGATAGACTAAGATCAGAAAAGAGAGAACCTCCCCTATCAGTGGACTTGGGAAGTGGCATGCATGCAGAAAGGGGAGGGAGGGTGGGATTGGGAGGGGAGGAGGGAAAGGGTATATGGGGGGATACAAAATGAAGAAAGTGTAATTAATAAAAAAATTAAAAACATACATAACAAAAAAAAAAAATGTGATTGGATGACCCTGACACTCACCAAGGGTTCCTTGCGTTGTGGATTTAACCCTTAAAAAAGACAATAAAGCTTATCCTCAGGGACCATTCAGATACTAAACTGGCTGCCTCCATGAGCTCAAAAAATAAAGCTTTCATTAAAAAAAGAAAGATACCAAGAACTTTATGGTATTTCTGAAGTTCCCACAAAGAATTATATATTCAATACAGTTCTCTATCTTCCAGAAACCTGAACTGTCCCAGTTTAAACTCAAACATTAATGAGAGGTTACTAAAAGGGAATGCGAGTTCAACAGGTAAAAATGCACAGATGAAAACATTAGTCCTGGAATAGTGAGCCATTAATGAGCAACATAAGACAGTTGAGGTGGATCAGCAATGAAAAGCTCTTGTTCATCTTGCCAATAACTGGCCTCAATTGCCAGTGCTTACATCGAAGTGCACAACTACCCATTACTCCAAATTCTGAAGTTCTGAGGCCATCTGCTGACTATGGTGAGGAACAGGTACACAAGAGGTGCATAGTCACACATACAGGCAAAATACTACTGATATTACCTCATTTAAATACTCAAAACAAACACAAGAGGTAGGAAGAATGTCACACACTTGCAATTCAGTGACACAGAAGTCTCAGGCAGTATTAATGTCATGAATACATGACATCCTGAGACAAAGAATATACTCTCTGGCAAATATTAAAACATAAGGGTAGATTTGGATCAGCACAATAGCATATGCTTGCATGGAGTCTAAGGTGGTATACTGGGGATCTTCCCCAATATCTTTGTTGATTGAAACCCAATTCTCAGGATCTTCCCTAGTGCTCTAACTGACCACATGTGGCTCCTTTCCCTCCATACCATCCTGAAAACATAACACCATGAATACACTAGCCAAGCAGGCCATTAAATAGCAACACTCATCCAACACACTTTCTGAAACTTCAGAGTGCTAACAGAACCCCAAGAACAAGATTCCCTCACATCAAATCAGCACTTAGTCCTATAATTGCCCCAAACCCAGATGCCTAGACACCAGTTTAGGAATAGATTCAAGAACAGTCAGGCAATATGTCACCACCTGAGCTCAGCTATATTACCACAGCAGGGACTAACTATCTGAAAATTACAAAACTTTTTACAGAAACATAAAGGAATATATCTTCTCATCATTTCATGAAACATCCTCTATAATTGACCACATACTCAGACACCATGTAAGTCCTAAGAGTAAATTGAAAGAATATCCTGTATCCTATCAAACCAGCATGGCTTAAAGCTGGATATATATAGCATCAGAAAGAACACAAAGCTTACAAACTCATGGAAAGTGAATAACCTTTGACCAAGTGAAAAAAATGGTTTCAAACAGAAAAAAAAATTTAAGACCATAAAATTCAATGAAAATGAATAAATATCACATGAAAACTCATGGAAAAATGAGGAATGAAAAGTAATGCTAAGAGGAAACTTCATAGCACAAAGTACCTACATAAAGATATTAAAAAGGATTCATCAAGGTAACAGCAGACCTGAAAAGTCTAGAACAAAAACATGTAAGCATAGAAAAGGAGTAGGCATGAAGAAATTATCAAATTGAGAGCAGAAATAAAAAAATAAAGAGAAGATAAAGAATCCATGAAATAAAGGTTTGGGTTTTTGAGAAAAATCAACAAGACAGACAAACTCTAAACAAAACTAAGTGAAAGAAAGAGAGAATATATCAAATCACAAAATCAGAAATTGTATTAAGAATTTTTGTTTCTTTAAAATCCCACTCATGTTATGTGAATGTGTTTTTCTTTTAACCCCAGGCGTGGTGCACGAGGCTGCTTCAGTTTGCCCACAGCTGTTACTTATGATTGTCTCTAGCAGGCCTGTGGTTTTCCACCTGCGCATAGTTTAGTTCTGAGTCTTCTGGAGAGGGTACACATGCAGAGCCATGAGAGGGCCCGGGGTCTTTGAAAAAGGAAGAAGCTGCTGCTCTTCCTGATGTTGTTTACCCACAATGCTGCTCTGTTTGTCACTGCTGGTTTGTTGGACTGCTGGATATCCTGGTGACTAAGAGGCATTGTCCCAAAGGACCTGGCCACCCTAAACCTCACAGAGCAGCTTAAAGAGACCTATAACTCTTTCCTTCTAGCTTTTGTTCTCTTTTACCTAGCTGGGGTGTTGGAAGGAATAAGGTTTGGAAGGGAGGTAGAGTTTTAGAAATGAATAAATAAAACAGTTTTAATAAAATAGTTCCATTTGCTGTTTGAGTGGACTTCTAGAATCCAGATGACAGAGACTGGTAATGCCCTAAAGAAGTCAATGACCCTACCTAGAATTTAGTAGCTGTAGAGATACAAGCTCCTTGTCTGTACTAACCTGTTTCTCTCCTGATAAGGGCAGTGGGGTGGAAGGGAGGTAGAGGCATTTAAAAACCATAAATAAAGTAGGTTTTTGAAAAAGGAAAGCCTACAGTTTTGCTCTCTGCAATATGAAATATAAATCCTTATTTAAAAAAAAATAAACTCATGTCACATTTTGTGTTTTCTTTCCATAGCTTAAATTGTGGCATCCCTGCTCATTTCATTCCAAAGCAACACTTTTGCTTCTACTGGGGGAGGATGAGAGATCAGGGGACTCAGACAGCACAAACCATCTCAGCTTGCCACACCCACGCCAGTGGCGCCATAGTAGCATAAGCTACAGGGTGGGGGATATGATTTCCCCGGAAATAATGCCCCCTGGAAGGTCCCTGGCAAACTCATCCCACTTGGAAAAAAGACATGTTCTGAGATTTCTACACTTCTTCAGTTGTGGCTCTGGGGCTGGAATAATGAATTCTTTGATCTTTCCCTGTGACACCTGAAACAGCACAACTAACTTTATAAAGAAATTTATTATTAGTATATTGTTAAAGGCTTTAATAAAAATAAGTTTAAGGAAAGTAATGAATTAGATTTAGTATTAATAGGCATTAAGAATAGTAAAAAATAATAGGCTCCTTCTTAAGAAATAATAGCATGAGAGGTGCAGCTGGCAGGAGTTTCCCCCTCCCTTCAGTGCCTTGTTCCTAGAGAAGATCATAAGTCTTGGGCAGGACATATGGGAGGAGGGTTAAGAAAGGTGTAGTTAGATTTTGATATAGAGAGGGACTTTGGCAGGCATCTGACTTAGCTCCTGACTTTCCTCTTTATTGGTTAGCAATAATGAAACTATATTTGAGGTTTCTTTTCCATTGTTTGCTCTGATCAAAAAGTTTTTAGGCCAAGATTATTCGTGGGTACTGCTTTATGTTTGACTGCATTTTAAGTTAAAATATAAACTGTGTATTCTTGGTAAAAGTCTGAATGTTCTGGGAAGTATGCCAATTTTAAGGTGCCTTTTGTGAAATCATTATAAAAATACTAGTTTGATTTCAGTAAAGTTGCAGCAGAGTCAAAACCATCAAGGTGTCTCTGTCTGTCAATTTTTCGCCAAAACCGTGTCTTCCTGTCTAAAGCCTTGTTCTGTCGCGGACGACGGGAGCCCGACTGGGCCGGTCCGTGGCATCAGCTCTGCCCTAGGGGCAGACACAGTGTTAGCCTGGTAAAGTAGTAGTTTAGTAAAATTTTCCACTCTCCCAGGGTATATGTTTATTATTACAAGTCACATGGTCCTGCATGTATACATTTCATTACCTTATCAGTGTCCAGTGCAGCCATCTCTACCTCACAGCTGAGAATTCCTACATCAACCCTCAGTCAAATGCAAACAGTAACAAAAACTGAAGCCTAAAGGAGCTTTGAATTTGAAAGAAAAGAGTAGCAAATGAAAGATGAATGAAAAACTAAAAATTAAATGACATGATTCTTCCTAGGTATGGAAGGGAGAAAATTTATTACAGATAAAAAGGCACACCCACAGGCCGGAACATCTGGGAGAGCCCAAGGTGAACAGAACCCTAAGCCATGGGAGGAGAGGAGAGGGGCATGCCAAACCATGAGACTATGACAGTAAATAATAGATGAAACAGATCAGGTAACCAAATTGGATAGATAACAGAAAGAAGGGCAGCTGGGTTAAGGGCCAAGTCCTGGGCTAGAGGGCAGTATATGCCTGCCATAGCTTGTAAACATGTAGGGACTCAGGGATGCTGGGCAAACCTGGTAGCTAATTCTGCTCTGAACTGTTAAATAGGCATCTCAGCAATTTGTCCCAGGATTTCAGTCTTAACAGTGCCCAGGTCCCCACATGCAGTCTGGCTCACAGTCCATCCCAATTCTGACACGTGGGACTCAGAGAGCTCAGCATTCCTAAGGCCAGGACAAAGAACCTCACAAGCAGCTGATGGCTGCCGGTTTCCATCCAGCCCAGGAAGGACCAACCACAACAGCTCCTGCTGCTCAGCCTCCTACTCTACCACCACGTTGGCGCCGGCAGCCACACACTCACCATGTCGCCTCTTTGGAAGTCGCCTGAAATCCCCTCACAGGAACCAGCAGCTGAGCTCAAACTACAGCACGCCAAACATTCCAGACAGCTCAACTTCCAAACCAAACCTAAAACCTGGCACCTGAAAGAACCCTCCTCTTCCTCTGAGTACAGGATCCGCCCAGAATTCCTGATTGGTCAGTGAGTCTTGAGCGACATGAGCACCTACCCTAGGGTCACAGTGTACTGAAGAGACAAAGCATAGTGCTTCCTGGCCCAGGAGGGATGAATGCGTGTTTGCTAATTACAAAGAGTAGTGAGGGCTTAGATTAGGGAGGAAGCTCAGGAGAATCCTATGCTCCAGGCAGGGACTTTGGATCCATGATTCGACCTTTGGGTTCATATGTGGAGAATCAGGGTCACGCCTTTCCCAAATCTGCAGAGATTTTTAAGTAGATTTGTTCCTGTTGTCTAATAACCTACCCTACCCATCTTTCAGCTCTCTGTAAGCTCTTACTCCTCCTGGAATCAAGATGAATAGCTTGAATAGCCAGTTATTCAACTTGCAGTGGAGTGAACAATCTGTCCACAGGCAGAAGGCTATCACGAATATTAACAATTAAAGAGCGATTTTAGGAAACAAAAGGAGATTGTTGTTTTGTGACTTCACACTGGTTCAGATTAACTACAGCTACTTTACACCTGGTAGGTATGAGATAACCATGGGAGAAAAGCAGGAAACAGATTATACACACTTTGGAGCATGGGTATCTTCCTCATGATAAGGTTAGTTCTTTGTTCTCATTCCTGATTTGGTCCTCTATAGGCCACACAGGACATTTATTGATCATGTACAACTGATTACCTCACTTCACATTGTTACTGTCAACTCCTGTCACAGCAAGAAAGCTTTCTCCCTCTTTCTTGCCCATTCCCTTTGGTGCTGTGACTATAAAAGCTCCAATACTTGTCAGTTATCTCACTTCATACACAGTTCCTCCTTTGTGAAAAACAGGCACAAGTCTGCTGAAACACAAATCTCTGCAGATCAAGAAAAGGTGTGGCCCAAGTCATGGATCCAAGGTCCCTGCCTGGAGCATAGGCTTCTCCAGGGTCAGGTTCCTCCCTAATCCAGGCCCTCATTGCTTTTGTAATTAGCAAACAGGCATTCATCCCTCCTGGGCCAGGAAGCACAATGCTTTGTCTCTTCAGTACAAGGTGATCCTAGGGGAAGTGCTCATGTCGCTCAAGACTCACTGGCCAATCAGGACTTCCAGACGAGGCCTGTACTCAGAGGAAGAGGTGGGTTCTTCCGGACGCCATGTTGCGGGTTCAGATCGGTAGCTGAGGTGTGTGGAATGTTTGGCGTGCTGTGGTCTGAGCTCAGCTGCTGAGTCCTGTGAGGGGATTTCAGGCGCGTTCCAAAGCGGCGACATGGTGAGTGTTTGGATGCCACCCCAAGGTGGTGGTGGAGCTGGAGGCTGAAGAGCAGGAGCTGGTGTGGTTGGTCTCTCCCGGGCTTGGTGAGAACCCACAGCCATCAGCTTCTTGTGAGGTCCTTTGTCCTGGCGTTAGGAATGCTGAGCTACATGAGTCCCACGTGTTAGCAGTGGGATGGAGTGTGAGCCAGACTGGATGTTGTAAACTGGGCAGAGGCCCTTGCTCTGTCAGCCTCTGTGACTGGGGATTCCCCAGAGAGGTGGAGACTGCAGCACTGGCCTCTAAAAGGGACTTTTATTCTCCTGTTTTAGTTGTCTTTGAGGCTTAGTACCATCTCTTGGTGACCTAGTTCTAGTCCTGGATGCATCTAGCTTCCATATACTGTAATCTGGGCCTGGAATGTTTTCAGCCCCTGAGCCTTACTGCTTAATAAGCTCACACTCTCTAGTTCGTTCTGAGTTCTGGCTGACTGGTTCATTTGAGCTGCTCTGGCTCAGACTCTTCTCTAACCTCAGTGATTCAATCTGGTTTATCTCTCATTCTCTAAGTTGCTTTTCTTGGCGTCAAATTAACACCAGCAATCTGCTCTAATCTTCAGGCTCCTTCTCAGTCTCTGGCTCTTTCTGTCTTCACTGTTGACTAGCTTGTTCTCTCAGTGAATCTCTCTGTGTAAACATCTCCTGTAAAACTGTCTCCTGTCGCTATGCATTGCCCCTGAAGTAGCTTCCCTTTCCTCTCTCCTCTCCTGAAAGTTGGGCTTAACCTATTCTGTCAAGTCTTTTTCCCTGATTGGAAACTCTTTCTGCCACTCAATTAAACATTGCTTTCAAACATGGTGCTTCTGTCTACAAACTTCTGTCTAAAAACTGTCTACAAATTGTCTGCTTGGGTGTTTTTGTAGGAGAGGTAACCTCTGTGTTTGTTTCATTTTTAATCACATGCAATCATAGGTAACATTGGTCAAGTTCACATTTTTCCTGGCTTATTTTCCTTAGGAATTTTGATAAAAATTAAGTATAATTTTTTTTTTTTGTATGTCTGTTTTTTTTTTTTTTTTTTCACAAATATGCACTTTCTGGTAGTTTTAGTTTCATGGTAAGTACAGAATTCATATTGTTCCTACCTGTATTCTATTTCACATATCACATAGTTTTGAAATCAGCTTGCTTGTTCTAAGTTGTTAGGAACTTGATTTGGAATGTATTGATTTATGCTGCAAATTGAATATAACGAACGCTTATTTTGAAAATACATCATATTAATGGTGTTGTTTACAGTTGTATGAAAGGGTAAAAATGCTGTTCAGTACTCACTTATTTAGCAACACTTGAATTTTGGTATTCGGCAGAGAGTATATTCTATTTCTCAGAATGTCATGTATTCATGACATTGTTACTGCCTGAGACTTCTGAGTCATTGGATTACAGGTGTGTGACGTTTTTCCTGCCTCTTGTGTTTGTGTTGATTACTTTAAATAAGTGAATATGAGTAGTATTTTGCCTGTATGTGTGACTATGCACCTCTTGTGTACTGGTTCTCCCAATAGTCAGAGATGACCTCAGATCTCCTGAATTTGGAGTTATGGATAGTTGTGAGCCTGCATGTAAGCACTGCTAATTGAGCCCAGTTATTTGCAACACCAACAAGAGGTTTTTCATTGCTGAGCCCCTAAACTGCCTTATGTTGCTCATTTACTACCAGCTATTCCAGGTCTAATGTTTTCATCTGTCCATTTGTACATGTTTGAACATGAATTCCCTTTTAGTAAGCTCTCATTAATATTACAGTTTAAACTGGGCCACTTCTGGTTCCTAGAAGATAGATACAGAACTTTAGTATATATATATATATATATATATATATATATATATATATTTATTTTTAGCTCTTAAGTAAAAACTATTGAGTTCTTTTATCTTTCTTATTTGATTGATTTTTGCTGTGAATTCAGGTCTTAATTGTACTTCTGGATGTCAGGAAACTTGTTTCAGAGGCTGTGCTGGCCTCTGACTCAATGAGATAATACATGCCTTTGCTTCCTGAGTGCTGGAATTAAAATCATGAGCCAATACTTCCTGTTTGTCCATAATTTTTAGTTATTAATTGTGCATACAGTTTCTGTGATCTGTGGTGTGTAGTGTTCATTGACTTCCTTGTTTTGATTTCTTTATATCTGTTAATTGGCATTTTTCTTGTAAGGCTGTATTCTATACAAAGGGTGCAGAAATGAGGTGAACCTCCTCAATTACTTTCCTTCTAAAATGGCTTGGTGAATTCATTGAAACCTCTGTGCCAGGACATATCAGGGAAGCACCAGAATTATATGAATATATTATCAATAAAGTATACATTTATACTGTTGTCACTATTGTGCTTTCTGTTATACTCATGTCTGGATCATTTAGAGTTCGGTAACCTATGACGATGTGGATGTGAACTTCACTCAGGAAGAGTGGGCCTTGCTGGATCCTTCCCAGAAGAGTCTCTACAAAGATGTGATGCTGGAGACCTGCCAGCACCTTACAGCTATAGGTAAGACAGTGAATTTTCTTTCGCTATTAAGGTAAAAGGGACATCTGTTGTTATTGTGGACTGTTCTTATTAATGCTCTTATATAAGTTCACTTGGAATGAGAAAGAATAAATCAGGCATGTTTCTAAGGTTTACTGAAGAGAGTAACTTATATTTTGCCTAATTTTTAATAATCTATCATTTACTTTTTGGTACATATTTCAGGCTACAATTGGGAAGAGCATAAAATTGAAGAACATTATCAACTTTTTAGAAGATATGGAAGGTAATGATCTCTTGGAAGCTTATATAAATATGCCAGGAAAAATTATTTAAAGATGATTTATTTATTCATTATTTATATATTATTCTGCCTGCATGTATACCTGCACACCAGAAGAGGGCATGGGATCTCATTATAGATGATTGTGGGCCATGTTGAGGTTTTTGCGAATTGAACTCAGGACCTCAGGAAGAACAGCCACTGCTTTTAACCTCCGAGTCATCTCACCAGCCCTGTGAAGAAATTTGTATGTGTCCCAGAGGTTTTAAAGAAAAACAACAGTGGAAAAAACAATACCATTTTAAGAGTATTAAGGAACATTAAATTCTCCCAAATCCATGTTCCTCACTGTCAGGTATATTGTTTGTTTCCTGGGCATTTCAATGCAAAAAAGGACAGTGAAAACCTTGGTAAACAGATATTACTGTAAAAACGACTTTTATTCAATCTTGAAATTATGGTCCCCGAAGATTACTGCCTCTCTGCCTGCTACCGCAGGCATGGACAGGGCAGTTGCTAGGTTACATACAATCTACCTTAGGCCTAGAAGATTTTCTGCCTCCTAGAATGACTGCTTCATATGCACACCCTATCTTGTTCTTTCTGAGCTCATGGATGGCTGATTCAATTCAGCTGTTCTGGCTCAAAATTCTCTCCTACTTTACTTATTACATGTGGCTTTTCCACTGTCCTGTAAATTGCTTTCTTTAGTCTCATATTAATTCCATCAGTCTTTTCTAATCTTCAGGCTCTTTTTTATTCTCTGGCTCATTTGATCTTGACCTTAGTTCTCTCTCTCCAACCTGTCTTTCTATTAACATCCCAGTAAAACTCCCTCTGCTTTCCATGTAGTGCCCCTTAAGGGAGCTTCATTTCCTCTCTCTTCTCATGAGAGATACATGTACCCTATGCTGTCCAAAGAAATCACATTACAGAAATTCCCTGTGATAACTGGCCCTGTGGAAATTACTGTGTTTATTTGGGTTCCCTTTATGAATGCAGTGTGATTACAACTATAGGAAAATTAATGAATGCAGTCCCTGTGGTAAAGCTGACTCCTTCTAGGTCTTTAAATATGAGAAAAACCACTTATAGAAAAAAAAATGATGCTACCAGTGATCCATGTAATGAAGTTTCTTACCATCAAAGGTATCTTGTAAGTTATAGAAACTGACAATAAAGTGGGAAACTATGAGTGTAAAGAAAGTGATAAAAGGTTAAGATGTAACTTCATTTTAAGATTAAAGCAAATTGCAAACTTAATTTACACTGACATAAAGATTCATCAGTGGCTGAAGAGATGGCTCAGAGGTTAAGAGCACTGGCTGTTCTTCCAAAGGTCCTGAGTTAATTTCTCAGCCAACCACATGGTGGCTCATAATCATCTATAATAAGATCTGGTGTCCTCATGTAGCATGCAGGCAAAACACAGTATAATAAGTAAATAATAATAAGTAAATAAATCGTTTAAAAAAAGATTCATCAGAGTAATGAATAGGGTAAAGCTTATACATATCTGAATTTTCTTTGCAGAAAGAAAAGAATACATATTTATGAGAAACCCTATGAATGTAAACAGTGTGGTAAAGCCTTTTCCAAACCCAGTAGTCTGCAACTGCATAAAAGAACACATACTGGAGAGAAACCCTACGAATGTAATCAGTGTGGGAAAGCCTTTTCACAATATGGACATCTCCAGACGCATAAAAGAACACATACTGGAGAGAAACCCTACGAATGTAATCAGTGTGGGAAAGCCTTTTCACACCTCAGTAGTCTCCAAGTACATAAAAGAACACATACTGGAGAGAAACCCTATGAATGTAATCAGTGTGGGAAAGCCTTTTCACAATATGGACATCTCCAGACGCATAAAAGAACACATACTGGAGAGAAACCCTATGAATGTAATCAGTGTGGAAAAGCCTTTTCAAACCTCAGTAGTCTCCAAGTACATAAAAGAACACATACTGGAGAGAAACCCTACAAATGTAATCATTGTGGAAAAGCCTTTTCAAAAAAAGGAAATCTCCAAGAGCATGAAAGAATACATACTGGAGAGAAACCCTATGAATGTAATGAATGTGGTGAAGCCTTTGCACATTGTAACAGTCTCCAGAGGCATAAAAGACTTCATACTGGAGTGAAACCCTATGCGTGTATTCATTGTGGTAAAGCCTTTTCACAACTCAGTAATCTACAAAAGCATGAAAGAATACATACTGGAGCCAAACCCTACAAATGTAATCAGTGTGGGAAAGTCTTTTCTCAACATGGACATCTCCAAACGCATAAAAGAATACATACTGGAGAGAAACCCCATGAATGTAATCAATGTGGTAAAGCCTTTGCACGTTGGTGCAACCTCCAGAGACATGAAAGGATTCATACTGGAGCCAAACCCTATGAATGTAATCAGTGTGGGAAAGCCTTCTCACAACACGGAAATCTCAAAAAGCATAAAAGAACACATACTAGAGAGAAATTGTATGAATGTAATCAATGTGGTAAAGCCTTTGCATTTTGTAGTGGTCTCCAGAGGCATGAAAGTATTCATACTGCAAAGAAACCCTGTGAATGTATTCAGTGTGGTAAAGCCTTTTCAAACCCCAGTAGTCTTCAAATACATAAAAGAACACATAGTGGAGAGAAACCCTACAAATGTAATCAGTGTGGGAAAGCCTTTTCACAACACGGACATCTCCAAACGCATAAAATAACACATACTGGAGAGAAACCCTATGAATGTAATCAATGTGGTAAAGCCTTTGTACGTTGTAGCAATCTCCAGAGGCATGAAAGACTTCATACTGGAGAGAAACATTATGAAGGTAATCAACGTGGTAAATCCTTTTCACAATCCAGTAGTCTTCAAGTACATAAAAGAACACATACTGGAGAGAAACCCTAAGAATATAAGCAGTGTGGTAAAGCCTCTGAACATTGATGTCATCTCTGAAGGCATGAAAGATTTCATACTGGAGTGAAAAGATATGAATATAACTAGTAAAGCCTTTGCATGTCACAAATTTTCAAAGCCATAAAAGAAATCATACTCAAGAAAAAAAATTATGAATATATTCACTGTGATGAAGCCTTTGGAAATTTCTATAGACTTCACTTTCATGAATGAAACATACTGAAGAAAAACCTATGAATGTGTTCATTTTGTTAACTCAAAGCTTTTTGTTTTCAAGTATCCTAGAGATATAATGAAGTGGTCTAATCATCCATCAACTGCATCTCAATACATAGCTTGATGTGATATGAATATATACATAAAATTGGATGTTCTGTGAATCCATATGTTCCTCCAAATTAGCCATGTCATTTCATCTAAAAGTATTGCATTCTATAGGAAATATGTAATATAAAGATTATAGATAAAGTAACAGCAAGAATATTGACTTAAAAAGAAACACTTCATGTGTGTGTGTAAGGTTATTATGGACTTTTAGACCATGACTGATATGTACAGAGTGGGAGAAGAGTTTTTGGATCTCCTTTGGCCATCTTAATATGATTATTGAGGAGTGATTGCCAGCTTTGGACACCAAAATCTTTTCCTACAGCACTGTTTCCCTGATACTCAAATTAGATTAGTTGAGATATTACATCAATAAAATATAGTCTTCTTTTTACATTGTAAACATACTGTCATGTAATAATTGAGGGATTCAGGGCAATTTGAAGGATAAAATTTGTTTGAAAATGAGAGTGTGCAGCCAGTTCTCCTAGGCACTGAGTCATGTATTTAGTCCCATAAATGTGTCTTGAATAGCATTTTTAGTTGTGACAAGTTAATCCTAAATTCACCTTTAACTCAGCCCTGATGACCCAGAAGAAAGAGAAGATTGAGAGCATAAAAAGTAACTTAGGCTTGGTGTTGAAAGAAGTTTCTAATCCAATATCTTCACAAAAAATATGGAAGTATCCAAAAATGATCAGGCCAGAATCTGAAAGTACACGTGTTTAAAAAGTGCTTGACCACATTTCCAAAGCCACAAACTGAGTTTATCTCACATAGGCAGCAATGGGAGTCCACAAGACATGTGTCAGGTGTACCCCTTCTTGAGATTATGCCTAATGTAAGGAGAGAAAAAACTTGAAGGCATGAAGACAACTTTTCTGAAGTGAATTGTATTCTGCTTCCCTGATGCATGCAAACATTCAGTTAGGAGCCCTGAGTGGTGAAGACTCCATATGTTGTAGAGATTGTTGTCTGGGGATCCTGAGATTCAAACAGACATCAACAGAAGGCTTGAGAAATCAGGCATTTACAGACCTGTGGAGACTGGACGAACTATAAAGGAAGGAAATTTGTATGTTAAAGAAAGGATTAAAGTCCCAGAGAGCCATTAATTCTTGGGTTGTACCTGAGGACAAGCTGCCTTCCATTGTATTCTCTGTATCTACTCAGCTGTGGTGGGTCAATTCTCCAGTTCTTCCACTGTTTCCTTGTCTTTTCAGATACCTGTAAGTGTCAGTCAGAATACCATGCAGGTGGCCACTTGGTTGTCTTGAAAAAGACTTTAAATCTCCTCAGTCCCAACTCTGTCATCCCTGTAACATCTCTACCTGGCAGGAATAACAATATTCTGAATAAACATTCCTATATCTCTATTAGGTTGACATCTAGTCAATCAATGGACTCCATGATATTCCATTCTCCTCAGGAATGTCATTGTTGAATAGACCTATTCCCCTAGATGAGATATTTTCTGCTCAATAACATTATGTCATGTGAATATCTTGCAGGAAAGAAATAACCTGAGAATTCGGGAGGAATTTATAGATGGGAAGTTTTTAATATATGGCCCTGTGACATTACTTAGTTGTGTGCATCTCTGGCCTTCTATGTAAACCTATTAAACCTAAAGGATGATTTACTTATCATATGTTGTGCTTCACACCCATGACAAGCTGCTGAGGTGTCTCTTTTACAACATCCTTCAGTTCCTACCTTCTAAAGGGCATGATTGTCATATCCCACCTCTACCCTTAACTTTCCAGTCCAGTAGAATGGGCTTGCCCTCTCCCAGAGGCTCTTCCCTGTAGAGCCAGATTTTTTTTCTTCTATATGCTTTTCTTCTCTCCCTCTTTCTTTGTGTGTTTCTTCTCTTCCTGTATTTTTTTCTCTCTGTTCTCTCTCCCTCTCTCTACACACACACATCTCTTTGCCCACACTATGTCTCCTGCATGGGAGCTTCCATGGCCCTATTCCTTAGGGACTGAGAACCCTCTGTGAACTGTTTTCAACAAGCCTCCATTCAAATGCTTTATCATGTATTCAATTAGCAAATTTCACCTGTGGGAAGAAAGATAAAGTATAACCTATGCATTCATCAATGGTCAAAATTAGTAACACTGAATAAATGTTAACGTTTCCAGTTTTAATTAATAATTTCTGTTTTAATCATTATGTTCTCTTTTTTCCTTAGCCCCCTATCAGAGGACTAGGGATGGTGCACAGGGGGAAATGGAGAGGTTGGGTGGGAATGAGTGGAGATGTTAAAGGATACAGCCAGGATACAAAATGAATAAATTGTGATAAATAAATAATTAAAAATAATTTTATTTTCAAACATTGTTCTCTCTCTCTCTTTTTGGTTGAATGAATAGTCCCAGTATGATTTTCAGGCTCTCCTGGAACTTAGTGTACATACTAGATCTGCTTACCTTGCCTCCCTAGTGTCTACAGGATATTTGGGCATTGTCTACCTCAATAACATAGTTCTTTCAATGGGATTATTGAGAATGAGTCACTGAGTCCAAATAGTCATGGTAGCTAGGAAACAGGCTCTGGTCCTAACTACAGTAATAGAAAGTGTTCTTCAATTGCAGTTGATTGTCTTGAAATCTTCTTTTTTAATTTTAAAGAAAATTGTTTTTCTTTAACATTAAGTTTATAATACTCATCATAGTAGATTGGAGTTCTATCGTTATGCAACAGATAGTGAAAATCAGCCTCATAGACATAAGTAAGTTCTCAATATAGTTAAGTGTAACTATGTGTTACACTCATCCCAACATTCTATTAAATCACTGAGGTTAAAACCACCTAAGCCAGGTATGGTAACACAGGCCTGTAGTCACGATGTTCAGAAAGGGGAGGCAGGAGTTTCAAGATATCAAAGTAATCCAAGGAAACATCCTAGGTAAATGGTTCACAAAAGAAAGGGAGACTGATTGGTTAAGACTAATGTCGATAGTCCTCCCTAAAGCTCCAGAATGCCCAGGCCATGCCAGCACCATGTGTTACCTAAGGAATTTGCCACCCCTTGCTTGCCCAATGTTTCCTGTCCAAGACAGCTCAGGTCCCTTCAGAGTCAGGCTCATTTTGGGCATTGAAGATTAGAACACTCTTGGAAGTGGGAGAATTAGCCTCAGGCAGTGGTGAGTTCCATATTTATATATCCTATGGAAAGGGTTAAGCACAAAAACCCTTACCCACCCAAGCCATACACATGGACTCAGTAAGTTTTGTTTATATACATCGGTCCATACTTATTCACACATTCTTTTTTAAGACATTGGAAGGAAAGAATTTGGAACAGGGGGGAGAAAGGAAAAAATAGGGGAAACAGTGTAATATATTTTAATTAACATCTGTAAAATGAAGTTTAAATAAAAATTGGCTATAGAGGGCATAGGAGTTAATAGCACTGGGTGTTGTTATGGGAGAAAGGTTCCATTTCAGGAATCACAAGCTAGCTAAGTATGCACTGTAAATGCATCCCCAAGGGATCTGCTGTCCTCTTTGGCCTTTGCAGGTAGGACACATAGACACATGAATTCAAAACATCCCAATAAATAAAAGACATACAAAGTTTTAAATTGTGGCTTTCTCAGGACTGAGGAGATGGCTCCATGTTTAGGAAAACTCACTCAGGACTTCGCAAAAGATAATGCTGAATCCTATCATCCATGGACACAGCCTCCCCCTTCTTCTGACTGAGAGATTCACACACAGACTGGGGGCATCTAAATACCTGTAACACATACATCATCCTAGGGGCTCAACACAGACCCAGGCCCTTTGGATGCTTGTTCTCTCCCTGTCTCTCTCACACACATATACTTTCACATGTGCACACATCTCCATGAACTCCACCAGCACAGTTCCCTCAACTGGCCCCATAACTCAGAAAATAGAAGATTGTGTGGTGACAGCTCTTTTACCAGGTTGTCCTTCTCACCATATTCTTTTTGAAATGTGGCCACACTTAGACCCCAGAGGGTGACACGCTCCATCCAGTGATTACACTATCTCTTAATTTTCCTCAGTTCCATTAGCTGAGCACCAAGCCTTCAATTACATAAGCATATTGGGCCATTAAAATCATAATGTAACCTCTAGCCAAATTTTTCACAGAGTCTATTTTCCACTGTATCTTTCTTACCTTGACCTCCATGGCCTGTATTTCTCTTGCCACTCTCTTCTTTCAGTTCTTCCTGGAATCCAACATTAAGCCCCATGTTAAGCATAAAGTGGCTTTTGATATCTATATTTCTTATATATTGTGTATTGATCCAAACAATAATATTTGGATTTTCTGACAATGACAAGCATAATTTGAGGGTATAAGTTTTGTTATGCCTTTCTTCTCTGTTGCTGTCATTAACGCCAATAACCAAAAACCACTCAGGTGATAAATTGGCTTCTTTGGCTGATGCTGGCAGGCCCCAAACATTGAGGGAGCTCAAAAAAAAACTCAGGCTATGATATGAAGGCATGGATTATGGTGTAACACTGTTTGTTGTTATGTTCTTTTACAAGGTCACTGTCTAATTCTCTGTATGTTTTCTTAACCAGCCCAGGCCAAAAGTTGAGGTGAATTTTAACCATTAGTGCCTAGGGGTTACCACTGAATTCACAACACTGTATTCACCCACAAACTTACCCACAAGTGATTCTCATCTGGGGAACCCCCAGTTGGTACTCCCTCACATCATGCTAAGCTATGTAACATTGGTAACTAAAGCCAATGAGCACACACAGACAAGGTATAAGAATTTTTAACAATTTAAAACCAATGTATTAGCCATTTCAAGCATCTCATTAGGAAAACCACAAGCTAACACAGCAACAATTGAAAAACAGAGATATGCCAGGAAATGGGTTACTGACTTTCCAGGACCTGAGATTTTTTTTTCCACATAGAGAGGCATCCCTCTCTAGAGTTTCTCCAGACAAAATGGGGCAGATCAAAATAACCTGCTATGCTTGTCCAGTTAATCTCTGGTTTCTACAGATGCAGCCACACAGATGCTTGTAAGAAATAAGTGCTGTCTATGACATAGACTGTGTTGCCTGATTTTCACTACTTCATCTTTACCAGGCTGCTTTGCCTGGCTTGAGGATGAGGAGGAGTTCAGTCTTGATATGAGTTGATGTGTCATTGGTGGAAAGAGGCTCCCTTTTCTGAGGACAAGGGGAGGGAAAAATAGGGTGAGAAGGAGCCCCAGGAAGGAGAGGATGGAGAGGACTGTGATTGGGATGTAAAATGAATATAAAATTTAAAATAAATATAAAAATAAATGTCAACCATAAGTCTTTTCTCTCAAAGAGTGTAAAACTTGCATTTAACCTATGGAATTCAAATCTCAACATGTCCTCCATCCAGCATAATATTCTTCCTTCCCAGGAACATGTCTGAATTCTAGTTGTTTGATGACCAGGATCAGTGACCTTTCTTTCCCTGGAGCAGTGTCTTCCTTCCCCTTCCTCCTTCTTTCCATATGCACCAGTTCCTTTCATACTCACATTGTGAAGGAGATTGTGAGCTCTGACCACAAATTTTGGAGAAAAAAACGCAGTCACCACCACATTCCTTAGGATAAAACCAAGTGTGGTTGCTATTGAGGAACTGTTCTTCTCCCAACTAGGTAAGTTCCCTTTTAACAAGCACTACCTCCTGATGAAGAGAAAAGGTAGTCTTGTCTGGGCAATTATTTGTAGCAATTAATATTTTAGTCTCAGAAGGTAAGTCCGTTAAGGAACCACCTGAATCATCCTCTGAAGATAAATGCCTCCCACCAGCTTCTGTAATGGCCTTGTACCTTGAGAATTCTCCAGCTGAGTAAAAGAACTCATGGGGTGCAAGTCTCTAGACATTACAGTGACTATGGTCCAAGGAAATTACCAGGGCAACAAGAACCATCTGTGCATATGTTGGGAGCCGCGTGTTCGTCTCGCCTGCAGGAACGCACACGGCCATAGGAATCCTTCCACAACAAAATCTTTATTAGTCACATGATGGGGAATGGAGAGAAGAGAGGAGCCGCCCGACCACCTCTCGGGCACAGGCGGCGTCCCGCGGGCTGAAGCCAGCCCCGGGCAGGGAGACGGGGAGGAGAAGAGGGAGGAGGAGAGGAGAGGAGGAGAGGAGAGAGGGAGCCCCCGATATGGCACTGTTTATATAATCCCGGGTCGCACCTGAGTGATGTGTGAATACCCTGACTGGCCGCTCAGTTTTACCCCGCCTGATGACTCCGGGCCCAGCATGTTTGGCATGCTTGTGACGTGTCAATACCCTGATTGGCTGCTCACCCTCACCCGGCGTGCTTACGCAATCCTTAGCGTGCTTACGCAACTCACGCATGCGCACTAGAGGTTTACAGTTTTGAGGGTGAGAGGTTAGCGCCACTTAGTGGCGTCTGAGTCTCGGCTCTCCACATCTCCCTTTTGTTTCAAATAAATGAAACTGCCTTAATACCTATATAAGCACAGTACAAAAGGGCCCTAAGCTTGATCAAGCGAACTCCTTCTTTGGGGGGTAAGCGATCAAGAGCTTTAGATTACTCCTTTTCCCCACCAGGTGCAATGGAACGAGTCCTCTGGGTGCAGGGGCTAGGGGAGAAGATTAAAAAAGGAGGTGACACTCATTCCCGTGCAATGGAATAAAATTCCAGGGAGTGCAAGAGCTGTCATCCTCCTATCTAGGTACCATAACCGCTTAGGCAAGGCAACATTAACCTGGATCACTCATCGACTCAGTGCAATGGGTCAAGCCCTTGAGGTGCATCAACTGAGCGTCACAGTCTGTTTTAATTTAACATGGATAACCAAATTTTTGGGAGACGATCCTTGTTCAAAGGCTGCTAGTGCTTGCGCGATTGCGACCTAGTCACGTTTGTTTTAGGTATTGAGTTTGCAGAACAACCAGAGTAAAAACACTAAGCCACAACATAATGCTACACCAAACATTCCAACCCCCACCCAATCTTAAAGTAAGAAAAGGCAGGAGAAACCCAGGGTAAAGCCAGTCTGTGGGCAATGAATCCACTTGAGTAGAATTAGTGGTCCTCCTCGCTGCCCTTGACTCTAAAGAGCAGTGGCAGGTGTCTCTGTTGAACGATCATCTTCAGCTGTCACGAGCTTTGGTGGCGTTTGGTACCCAGAATGGATTGTTTTCTTCCTGTGGGAAAACACAGACAGCTCCCCTGGATCTTATTAAAATAGGATCCGGGCCTTTCCACTGACCAGTTAAGACATCCTTCCATTTAATCATTTCCTTGGGCCTATCAGGCCCTGAACAGTGGCGATCAGCAGCCAAATGGCCTTGACTGTCCAAATTTAAAAAATTGAGAGTGAAGAGTGCCAGTGAAACTGTCACTCGTGGCACTGAGGGCAGAGCCTCCTGGACTCCTCCCCTTTGTTTTATTAAGTATGATTTTAGGGTGCGGTGAGCACGTTCAATGATGCCTTGGCTTTGGGGGTTATAGGGGAGTCCTGTCAGATGGGTTATTTCCATCTGATGACAGAACTGTTTAAATTTTTGAGAAGTATAGGCTGGCCCATTGTCAGTTTTTAGAATTTTGGGCTTTCCCCAGGCACTCCATGCCTCTAGGCAATGTTGAATAACATGGGCTGCCTTTTCTCCAGTCAGGGGAGAAGCAAACATGACTCCAGAGCAAGTATCAACAGAAACATGCAAATATTGAAGTTTACCAAAAAATGGGATGTGGGTAACATCCATTTGCCACATTTGTAGTGGACAGATTCCTCTGGGATTAATCCCAACATGAGGCATAGGTAAGAACTGACAGCAATTTTGACACTGGGTAACAATATCTCTAGCTTCCTTTTTAGTTATGTTAAATCGATTACGCAATGTCTCAGCTGTAACATGAAATCTTTTATGAAACTCTTTAGCCAATTCTAAATTTGAAAGGAGGGCAAATGCAATCATCTTTGTGGCTCGATCTGCCAGGTCATTTCCCCGAGACATGGGCCCCGGTAGACCGGAATGGGCCCTAATATGCGTAATAAAAACAGGGGATCTTCTGGTAATTAAGGCAAACTGAATCTTTTGAAAAATTTTTGTAAGCTTGCTAGATGCTTTAATTAATCCAGCAGCCTCTAAGATTTTGGTTACATTTACTACATAACTAGAATCAGAAACAATATTTAAAGGACCTGGAAATTTTTTCAAAACTTCTAGCACTACTAAACATTTCACAATTTGAGGCGAGGTCTCATGATATTGCTTAGAAATAACCTTATTGTTAACCACATAAGCTCCTACTCCTGTTTTTGACCCATCTGTATAGACTACCAGTCCATCCCGAAGTGGTTTTTGGGACGTTACATGCGGGAAGACTACCTCCTGAGTTAAAGCAAATTGCAAAATAGGATGTTTTGGGTAATGATTATCAATTGAACCACTAAAAGAAGTAACCAGCACTGCCCAAATATCAGAGGTAGCAGTTAATACCTGAACTTGGTGAGCCGTATAAGGCACTATTAAAGACTTTGGCTCCTTCCCAAAGTATGTAATGGCTGTTTTTAACCCACGAAGTGCGAGTTGAGTGACTGCATCCGGATACCATTCAATAATTTTTGTAGGAGAAGCATTGGGATGAACCCACACTAAGGGCCCATCTTGCCATAATACAGCAGTTGGCAAATGTTTAGTCTTAATGACACACAGGTCAAAGGCCTTAGTTTTATCTACACGTTTTAATTGGGCATCCTGTAAAGCGTTTTCTACCACTCGCAGGGCGTGGCTTGCAGCCGGAGTTAAGGCTCTGGGTGAAGAAATATGAGCATCCCCTTCCAAAATATCAAATAGGGGTTTTAATTCAGCAGAAGGAATCTTTAAAAACGGCCGAAGCCAATTTAAATCACCTAATAATTTTTGAAAATCATTTAAGGTATGCAAATGATTCCTGCAAATTTCTATTTTCTGAGGAACTATTTGTTTCGGATAAATAACAGTCCCTAGAAAGGAGCCCACTTCTGAAATTTGGACTTTTTCAGTGGCAATATGCAATCCCCATTGTTGCAGGGTTTTTTGTAACAAAGGATACGGCATTAAAATTGAACAGTACCTGAACAGAATGGTGGCAAACTCATAGCTTTACCCTCTTTATCTCTGGACCAGTATGGTGGCTGGCCACGTGTAACTGAACTCAGCTGGAAATCCTAAACAAACATTGCAGCCAAGCTACAGCTTTACTTGCTTTTTATTGTTGAACCACCATGGCAGCAGGCCATGTGCTAGCATTAGCAGGCTGCGACTGACAACACCAAGTACAGCCACTAGGTGTTGCTGATACAGTAAACACTGTGGAGCATCTATAATCCCCCACAACCAAAAATTTTTAATGATTAAACAAGCATTAAAATTAACTGCTTAACAGAACAATTTTAAACTGTAAAAATTATTTTAGCCATACCAAACCTATTAGCTAGAATTTTTTTCTTAAAAGAGCATAAAAAACATTTTGTAATAAACAATCACCAGTCTTTTAAATGAGTTATATGGAAAGCACATGGGAGGCAGGGGCCTCCTAGCCCGAATCAAAGATGGCGCTGGCCACATGGAAACCTCTGATACATCCTAAGGTCCCGCCCATTTTTCCCAAAACCAAGATGGCTGCGCCCAGTTGCCAGCCACGTGGAAGCCTCTGATGAAAACCAAGATGGCTGCGCCCAGTTACCGGCCACCTGGAAGCCTCTGATGAAAGCCAAGATGGCTGCGCCCAGGCATTTAGCGGGAATTTTAATCTTATTGGATAAAGAGGCCTTTCTTTTTTTTTTTTTTCTCCTTTTACCTTTCTCTCCCAGGGCGTCTTTTCCCTTATCTCTCACTTCCGTGGCTTTAACATCCACACATCCACAGAAGGGCCTTTCTTCTTACAGACGTCTCTATTTTTATTTATTGGGGCCCCTAACCTCGTCTCACATCCTGATTCTAGCATGTTGTCTCGCGTCCCTATCTCTAACCTGTTGCTAATCCTTTTTCTTCTGAGGCAGCCCTCGAGTTTGCACGAGACCAAAAAAAGGAAAGCTATGGTGGCTATCACAGCAGAGAAGGCCATAAGGGCTTCTGCTAGCCGAAATGAGAAACGGGATAAGTCAAGATCGAACATGTCTTTCAGGACAAACCTGAATGTTGCGGTTCTGAATTCCTCCCCGCTAACGGGGGCTCTCCTTACCCAGCACTGGCGGTAGCAGGCTCTCTGCTTCCCGGGTTTCGGCACCAGATGTTGGGAGCCGCGTGGTCATCTCACTGGCAGGAACGCACGCGGCCACAGGAATTCTTCCACAACGAAATCTTTATTAGTCACACGATGGGGAACGGAGAGGCAAGAGGAGAGAGGGGCCGCCCGACCTGGGCGGCGTCCCGCGGGCCGAAGCCAGCCCCGAGCAGGGAGATGGGGAGGAGGAGAGGAGAGGAGAGAGGGAGGCCACGATGTGGCGCTGTTTTATATAATCCCAGGTCGCACCTAAGTGACGTATGAATACCCTGACTGGCCGCTTAGTTTTACCCCGCCTGATGACCCCGGGGCCCGCGTGTTTGGCGCGCTTGTGACGTGTCAATACCCTGATTGGTTGCTCACTCACTCAGCGTGCTTACACAATCCTCAGCGTGCTTACGCAACTCACGCATGCGCACTAGAGGTTTACAGTTTTGAGGGCAATACAGTCTCGGCTCTCCACAGGGAGGGTTGGTCTATGGGGGATGGGATTCAACATCATCTTTTGAGGAGTCTGAGTGTTCATTTCTTCAGGAAGCTGGGATCTACATGGGTCAAGATCAGCAACAGTGTGTGATCCCCTCAGAACACTGTAATGATATGTTTGGTGGTGCCGACCAGAAGGGGTGCCAAGGAGCAGGTTGAGCTGATGTCTGTGGATTCAGTTGGTAATTTTCACACTGAAGAGGCAAGGCACTAGTTTCTGGAGAAGGAAAGCATACAAGGCTCTGTCTTGGTGTCCTTGGAGAGAGTGAGAGTACAGGGCAGGCACAGAAGACAGGAGGCCAAGTGAGGGTTTTAGGGGGTAAAAAAAAGGAGCTTTTGTGCCAGACTTTTTGTCTCTGCCACATAGACTCATTTGGGCCGGACCATCCTGGATCCATGATCTAGGTGCTTCCACTGTTTGCCTGGTCTGGGTGACCAGTGAACTGTGGCTTCAATGTTGGGAACTCATCCCCAGGAACCCCAATACTGCTTTCTGGGGACCAGTAGGGATCCAATGTCTGGGTGCTGGAGAGGAAAGTCCCTGGACCTGGTGATCTCCATTCACTGGCATATCTGTCAAGTGCTGGGGGCACTTGAGAGATATGTTTCCTGACTATCAGACCTGGGAAACAGCTCTGGGGGTGCCAGATATATTGACGCCAAAATATCTCAAGAATCCTGAAGATGCTTGAAGGGGATTAAGAGAGATTAGATGTCCGGCTGCAAGAACAGAAGTTCCCTAGACCTGGGGGTCTTCACTCACTGGCATAAGCATAAAGTGTAGAGCCCCCATGGTTCATGACTCTCAGACCTGGCAGACAGACATGGGGGGGGGGCTGGGTGCAATCGAGCCTAACTGTCCCAGGAATACTGAAGCTCCCTTGAGGGGAACATGGACCATCTGATGACTGGCTGATGGATTGGGGGGTTCCTGGACCTGGGGATCCTCACTCCCTGGGATGAACAGAAAGTGCAGGAGCTCCACACTTTGATTCTCAAACATGAGAGATGACCATGGAAGGGCTGGGTCCAATAGGCCTCAACTCACAGGATGTCCCCTCTAACCAGGGAAAATTCAAGGTTGATGCTCTGGATCCAGCTTCCTATCCCTTCACCGGTTTCAGAGTCTCAGATCCTCTGCCCCTCTAATACAGGGCACACTGGTCACAGACATCTTGGAAACCTCCCACACTTTGAATAATTCCAACAGGAAATGAAGACTACAAATCTTGTTCCTGAAGCAGACAGAGATTTTTCCAGCAAATCTATGTTCTAGATCATCGTGGGTGATATAAAAGATACATTTACAAGATTCATCACTGCCAAAAGTCTCTGACATACAAAGTGGAGAGATCACAAATACAGAAAACATCAAGGAAATGTCTCCAATCAGGACTGTGTTTGCAATTCTTAGATAAACAGTTATGTTGAGCTAGTCGAACCTTAGAATAAGGCTGCTTTTGCCTCTAGGCAGGTTGGCTCAATAAAGGAAAAGGAGTTCATTGCAGCTACCCAAGACTGCTATCTTTCTCAGAACTGTGACATCAATATAGAGAATTCTGTTTGTAAAATTTGTTTCATTTTATTTCATGTGCATTGATATATTCTGAAAGTGATGGAACCTGGATTTCTAGGCAGCTGTAAGATTCCATGAGGTTGTTGGGATAAAATCCAGGTCATCTGGAAGACCAGTCCCTGCTTCAAACCAATGAGCACTCCAACCCTGAGAAAGCCACTTTGTTAAGCTTTTTATGTCTTTCAAATATATACATGTTTTGTGTTCAAGCGTCTGTGTACCCTATTTGCAATGGCCAAACTGGGCACCAGATCCCATGGAAACGCATTTACAGGGAACTTGCTGGCTAGCAAGTGATATCTGAAATGGAACTTGTCTTCTGTAACAACACCTAGTGCTGGTAACTTCCATGCTATCTACAGCCACCATTTATTTAAAACTTTTTCTACAGATGTTAATTAAAATATATTACAACATTTCCCCTTGCCTTTTGCTTACTCCATGTCTTTTTGAATTATTTCCTTCCAATGGCTTAAAAAAATAATGTGTGAATAAGTTTGAACTTATATATATATATAACTTACTAAGTCTATTCCTATTTATTGTGTGAATAAGGTTTCTGTGCTGAACCCCTTGAATAGGATATATAATTAAAGAATGCATCTCTGCCTGAGGCTAATCCCCCAACTTGGAGGGAGTTCTAGTCTCCAATGCCCACAGGAGTCTAACCCTGAAGTGACCTAAGCTGTCTTGGACAGGAAACTTTAGAAAGCACAGGGTGACAAATTCCTTAGATAAAACATGGTGCTGGAATGGCCCTGATGTTCTGGAGCTGTGGGGAGGACTATGGACATTGGTCTTAGGCAATCAGTCCCCTTTGTTCTGTCGACCTCCCATTATACCATTCACCTGGGATATTTCCGTCGATTACTTTGTCATCTTGAACTTCCTGCGTGCTCTTTCTGAACACCATGACTACAGGCCTGTGTTACCATGCCTGGCTTGGATGGTTTCCACCTCAGAGATTTACTAGAATGTTGGGATGAGTGTAATGAGTACTTACACTTAACTATATTGAGAATCTCCTTATGTCTGTGAGGCTGGTTTTCACTATCTGTTGAATGAAGAATAGAAATCCAATCTATTTTGATGTGTCATAAAATCTCAATGTTAAAGAAAAAGACAATAATTTTCTTTATACTTAAAGGAGAGGATTTTAAGCCAAACAACTGCAACTGATCAATGCTTTTTTCCATTGCTGGACTTAGGATCAGAGTCTTTGTCCTGCCTACCATGACCATTTGGACTCAGTAATTTACTCTCAATAAGCCCACAGAAAAAAAACTGAATTATTGAGGTAGACCATGCCCAACTATACTGCAGGTACTAGGGAGGAAGGTAAGCAGATCTATTATGTACACTAAGTGCAAGATCAGCCTGAAATTTATAGTGAGACTATTATTTCACATAAAAAGAGAGAAAACAATGTTTGAAAATGAAAATATATTTAATTAAGCTATTTATTTATTACAATTTATTCCCTCTGTATCCTGGCTGTATGCACTTACAACTCTGACCATTTCCAACCACCCTCCCCATCTCCCCCATGCACCTTCCCTAGTCCACATATAGGGGGCTAGGGAAAAATCAAAAACAATGGTTAATACACAAATTATTAATAAAAACTGGAAACATATTCACATATTTATTCAGTTTGACAAATTTTGACCAGTGATGAATATATAACGTTATACTGTTTCTTTCTTCCCACAGGTAATATTTGCTAATTGAAGACATGGTAAAGTGTTTAATTGCCAGCTTATGCAAAGAGTTCTCAGAGGGTTTCCAGTTCCCAAGGAATAAGGTCATGGAAGCTACCATGGAGGAATGCTAAATGTGGGCAAAGAGAAGAGTGGAGAGAGAGAAAGAGAGATTGAGAGAGAGAGAGAGAGAGAGAGAGAGAGAGAGAGAGAGAGAGACAAACAGAAAACAGAGAAAGAGAAGAAAAGCACATAGAAGAAAACAAAATAACTGGGTACATAGGGAAGACTCTCTGGGAGAGGGCAGGCCCATTCTACTGGACTGAAAATTTAAGGGTGGAGGTGGGGAACGTCAATCTTACCCTTTAGAAGGTAGGGACTGAAGTATCCTGGGAGAACCTGGAAGCCAGAAAACCTTCTGTCAAAAAGGCACCTCAGCAGCTTGTCTTATGTGTGAAGTACAACATATGGTTAAACGTTCATCCTTTAGATTTAATAGGTTTAGAGAGCAGAGATACACAACTAAGTAATCTCTCAAAGCCATACATTAAAATCTTCCTGCCTATAAGTTCCTCCTTCATTCTCAGCTTATTTCTCTCTTGCAAGGTATTCAAAGAATGACATAATGCCATTGAGCACAAAATATCTCATCTAGGGGAATGGGTCTTTTCATTAATGACATTCCAGACCAGATTAGAATTTCATGGAGTCCATTGATTTATTAGATGTTCACCTAAGGGAAATATAGGAATGTTTATTCAGAATATCCATATTCCTGCCAGGCAGAGAGGTTGCAATGATGACAGATGGGTGAGAGAGATTTAAAATCAATTTGAGACCACCAACTGGCAGCCTATATGGTATTCTGACTGACATACATATACATTATCTGAGAAGACAAGGAAAGAGTGAAAGAACTGGAGAGTTGACCCACCAGAGCTGAGTAGATACAAAGACTACAGTAGGAGGCAGCTTGTGCTCAGGTACAGACCTAGAATTAATTGCTCTCTGGGACTTTTATCCTTTCTTTAACATCCAAATCTACTTCCCTTTCTTTAACACCCAAATCTCCTTCTCCATGTCTCTTCGGTCTCTGTAAATGCCTGATTTCTCCAGCCTTCTATTGACATCTGTTTGAACCTCAGGCTCCCCTGACAACAACCTTCACAGCACCTGCAGTCTTCACCACTTAGGGCTCCTAACAGAATGTTTGTGTGCATCAGGGAAGCAGAATTCAATCCACTTCAGAAAAGTTGGTCTTCATGCCTTCAAATTCTTCTTCACTTTTTACACTAGGTATCATCTCAAGCAGGTGTCCTTGTGGGCTCTCATTGCTGCCTATTTACCACGTGTGGGATAAACTCAGTCTGGTGGTTTTGGTCAAGTGGTAATGCACTTTTTAAACACTTGTAGTCTCAGTTTCTATCCTGATCATTTTGGATACTTCCATATTTTTGTGAAGATATTGGATTAGAAACTTCTTTCAGCACCAAGCCTAAGTTACTTTTTATGCGCTCAATCTTCTCTTTCTTCTGGGTCATCAGGGATGAGTTAAAGATGAATTTAGGATTAACCTTTCACACCTCAAAAGGCTATTCATGACACGTTTATGGGGCCAAATACATGGCTCAGCACCTAGGAGAACTGGCTGCACACTATCATTTTCAAACAAATTTTATCCTTCAAATTGCCCTGAATCCCTCAATTATTACATGACAGTATGTTTACAATGTAAAAAGAAGACAATATTTTATTGATGTAATATCTCAACTAATCTAATTTGAGCATCAGGGAAACAGAGCTGTAGGAAAGGCTTTTGGTGTCCAAAGCTGGCAATCAGTCCTCAATCATCATATTAAGAAGGCCAAAGGAGTTCCAACAAACTTGTCTCCCACTCTGTACATATCAGTCATGGCCTAAAACACCATAATGACCTTACACACACACCAAAAATGTTTCTTTTTAAGTAAATATCCTTGCTGTTACTTTATCTATAAACTTTATATTACATATTTCCTATAGAATGCAGTACTTTAAGATGAAATGACATATGGATAATTCGGAAGAACATATGGATTCACAGAATCCAATCTTATGTATATATTCATATCACATCAAGCTATGTAGTGAGATGCAGTTGATGGATGATTAGACCACTTCATTACATCTCCAGGATAGTTCAAAACACAAAGCTTTGAGTTAACAAAATGGACACATTCTTACAGTTTCTCTTCAGTATGTTTCATTCATGAAAGTGAAGCCTATAGAAATTTACAAAGGCTTCATCATAGCGAATATATTCATAAGGATTTCTCTTGAGTACGATTTCTTTTATGGCTTTGAAAATTTGTGACATGCAAAGGCTTTACTAGTTATAGTCATAGGGTTTATTTCTAGTATGAAATCTTTCATGCCTTCAGATATCATATCAATGTGCAGAGGCTTTACCACACTGATTACATTCTTAGAGGTTCTCTCCAGTATGTGTTCCTTTACGTACTTGAAGACTACTGAATTGTGAAAAGGCTTTACCACCTTGATTATATTAAAAATGTTTCTCTCCAGTATGAATCCTTTCATGCCTCTGGAGGTAGCAGCAAAATGGAAAGGCTTTCCCTCATTGATTACATTCATATGTTTTCTCCTCAGTAGGTGTTCTTTTATGCTTTTTGAGATTTCCGTGTTGTGAAAAGGCTTTCTCACACTGATTACATTCGTAGGGTTTGGCTCCAGTATGAATACTTTCATGTTTCTGGAGGTTGCACCAACCTGAAAAGGCTTTATCACATTGATTATATTCATAGGATTGCTCCCCAGGATGCATTCTTTTATGCTTCTTGAGATTTCCGTGTTGTAAAAAAGCTTTCTCACACTGATTACATTCGTAGGGTTTGGCTCCAGTATGAATTCTTTCATGTCTGTAAAGGTTGCACCAATGTGCCAAGGCTTTACCACATAGATTACATTCATAGGGTTTCTCTCAAGGATGTATTCTTTTATGCCTTTGGAGATGTCCGTGTTGTGAAAAGTCTTTCCCACACTGATTACATTTGTAGGGTTAGGGTTTCACTCTAGTATGTATTATTTTATGCACTTGGAGATTTCCTTTTTTTGAAAAGGCTTTACCACACTGATTACATTCGTAGGGTTTCTCTCCATTATGTGTTCTTTTATGTAGTTTGAGATTACTGTTTTCTGAAAAGGCTTTCCCACACTGATTACATTCGTAGGGTTTCTCTCCACTATGTGTTCTTTTATGACTCTGGAGATGTCCGTGTCGTGAAAAGGCTTTCCCACACTGATTACATTTGTAGGGTTTCTCTCCAGTATGTGTTCTTTTATGTACTTGGAGATGTCCGTGTTGTTGAAAGGCTTTACCACACTGATTACATTCGTAGGGTTTCTCTCCAGTATGTGTTCTTTTATGCTTTTGGAGATATATGTGTTGTGAAAAGGCTTTCCCACACTGATTACATTTGTAGGGTTTCTCTCCAGTATGTGTTATTTTATGCCTCTGGAGATTTCCGTGTCGTGAAAAGGCTTTCCCACACTGATTACATTTGTAGTGTTTCTCTCCAGTATGTGTTCTTTTATGCAGTTGGAGACTACTGGATCGGGAAAAGGCTTTACCACACTGTTTACATTCATAGGGTTTCACAAAAATATGTATTCTTTTCTTTCTGCAAAGATAATTCAGATATGTGTAAGCTTTACCATATTCTTTACCCCATTGAATCTTTTTTTTAAAGATTTATTTACTTAATATTTATACTGTGTTCTGACTGCATGCTAGATGAGGACACCAGATCTTAGTATAGAGGGTTACAAGCCACCATGTAGTTGGCTGGAAAATGAATTCAGTACCTTTGGAAGAACAGCCAGTGCTCTTAACCTCTGAGCCATCTCTCCAGCCACTGATGAATCTTTATGTCAGTGTAAACTATGTTTGCAATTTGGTTTAATCATAAACTGAAGTTACATCTTAACCTCTTATCACTTTGTTTACATTTATAGTTTTCCCCTTGATTGTGGGTTTCTGTACCTTACAACATACCTTTGATGGTAAGAAACTTCATTAAATGGCTCACTGACAGCATCACTTTTCTATGAGTGGTTTTTCATATTTAAAAAGAACTAGAAGGAGCCAGCTTTAACACAGGGACTGCATTCATAAATTATCCTATAGTTGTAATCACACTGCATTCATAAAGGGAACCAAAATAAACACAAGAATTTCCACAGGGCTAGTAATCATAGGGATTTTTGTAATGTGATTTCTTTGGCTATATTTTCATTGAGCTTGGAAATCTAATTAAGTATATTAGTTTAATTTTTAACAGTCCTCTCTTTTGAGCAGACTTTCTGAGGGTGATAGGAGTTCATAATTCATTCGTTATTAATCATGAATGGATGAATGAATACACGAACAAATATAAATTTATAGTGTTGTCACTATCATGCTTTCTACTGTACACATGTACAGGATACTTTAGAAAGCAACAGTCAATGATAATGTGCATCTGGAAAAACCCAACCAGGAAAAGTGGGCATTGCAGGATCCTTCCCAAAAGCATCTCTACACAGAGGTAATGATGGAGATCTACAAGATCATCACTTCTATTGAAGAGACAATAAATATTCTTTAACAATTCTCTGCACAGTGGAGGGAATTTTATGAATGAAGGGGAAGATAGCAAGGGGAGGACAGGAGCTCCATAAGGAGAACAACTGAATCAATATATTTAGGCACAGGGGTCGTTTCTAAGACTAATACTCCAACAAAGAATAATTCACAAATATAACCTAGATACAGCCCATGACAGGTCAGTGTCCAAGTGAAATTCCCTAGTAATAGGAACAGGAAATGTCTCTGATATGAACTCAGTCACTAGCTCTTTGACTAACCCTTGCTGCGGGTGCAACAACCTTGGCAGGCCACAAAGGAGGACTATGTAGCCTGTCCTGATGTAACCTGGGAAGCTAGGGTCAGACTGAAGAGGAGGAGGGACTCAAATATCAGTGAACTTGAGGAGGGGATTGAGAGGATATGAGGAAGGGAGGGAGAATTTGGAGGTAATGCGGTACATCTGGGATACAATATGAATAAACAGTAATTCATATTAAAAAATAAAAACGGAAGAACAACAAATGAAACATTTCCACATACATACAATTTTGCTTTTTGTTCTTCGAAGACACGGTTATTATGGTTCCTCCACAACAGTATTCTTGACCCTCATAATTTCCATCTGATTAAACTTCACAACTTTGCTTCAGGTATTTGAGTAACATAACCTTTGTTAGGGAATATTTGCTCATCAGTAGGTTTTGTACACAAAATTATCACCTATTTTATAAGTATGCTGTTTACAATATGAGTGGAGAGAGGCTCAACAGATAGGGATTTCTACAGAGTATCTGCAATGTGGGTATGATTAATGATTTATCATTTACAGAGGATTTTTAATTTAGAACATGGCTGCTCTGTCAAAAGACCATATCCACATACCTTCTATGTCAATGTGATCTGGCTAGAATACAAACACGCCTTTAATCCAGGAGACAGAGGCAAGCAGATCTGACTTCAATGCCAGCCTGGTATAGAGCAATGTCCAGTAAAGAAAAGCTTGGATTCAGGCATGGTGGTACATGCTTTTAATCCCAAACTATGGGTGTAAAAATAGCAGGTAGAAGGAAGCACCCATATTTGAAAATGCTGTCTCATTCAGTTTCAGGAAAGGTGACAAATTCAGAAAAATAATTGACTGCATAAGATACATGTATCTCTCATGAGAAGAGAGAGGAATTGAATCTCCCAAAAGTGGTGCTACCAGGAGAAAGAAGGGAGTTTTACTGTGCAGTAATAGGCAGGTTGGAGAGAGAAAACTAAGGTGAAGATCAAATGAAGCAGAGAATAAAAAGAGCTGAAGATTAGAAAAGACTGATGGAGTTAGTTTGAGACTAAACAAAGCAATTTAGAGGTCAGGACAAAAGCCAGATTGAGCAGGAATTCTCAAGGACAGAAAATCTTCTAGGCCAAAGAAAGAGTGTATGGAACCTAGAAGCTGCCCTGCCCAGGCCTAGGGTGGCAGACAGAGGGCAGTAATTTTCAGAGATCATAATTTCTAGATTGAGTAAATGTCATTTGTACAGCAATATCTATTTAGCAAGGGTTTCACTGTCTTCTTTTGCATTGAAATGCCTGGCAAACATAAATAATATAATATACCTAACAGTGAGGAAAATGGGTTTGGGAGAATTTAATGTTCCTTACTACTCTTAAAGTGGTTTGTTTTTCCACTGTTGCTTTTCTTTAAAATTTCTGAAACACATTAAAATTTTTTCACAGAGCTGGAGAGCTGGCTCAGAGGTTAAGAGCACTGGCTATTCCTACAGAGGTCCTGAGTTCAATTCCCTGAAACAACATGGTGGCTCACAAGCATCTATAATGAGATCCCATGCCCTCTTCTGGTGGGCAGGCACATGTGCAGGCAGAATAATATATAAATAATGAATAAATAAATCATCTTTAAACATTTCTAAATAGGCATATTTATATAAGCTTCCGTGAGTAATTACCTTCCATATCTAGTAGATAGTCGATAATGTTCTTCAGTATTATGATCTTCCCAATTGTAGCCTGAAATATGGACCAAATAGTGAATGAGAGGGGATTAAAAATTAGGCAAAATTTAAGTTTCTATATTCAGTGAACCTTAGAAACATGCCTGAATTTTTTCTTCCTCATTCGAAGTCAAGTTATATAAGAACATCAATAAGAAAAGTCTACAGTAACAACAGTTGTCCCCTAAACCTGAATAGAGAAAGAAAATTCACTGTCTTACCTATAGCTGTAAGGTGCTTGCAGGTCTCTATCATCACATCTTTGTAGAGACTCTTCGGGAAGGATCCAGCAAGGCCCACTCTTCCCGAGTGAAGTTCACATCCACATCAGCATAGGTAATTGAATTCTAAATAATCCCACACATGAGTATAACAGAAAGCACAATGGTGACAACAGTGTAAATCTATACTTCATTGACAATATATTCATATAATTCTGGAACTTCCCTGACATCTACTGACACAGAAGTTTCGATATACCCACCAACTCATTTTAGAAGGAAACTAAATGAGGAGGTTCACCTCATTTCTGCAACCTTTAAATAGAATTCAGCCTTTCAAGAGAAATGAAAATTAACAGACGTAAAGAAAGCAAGACATGCAAATAGATGAAAAGTACGGAACACAGATCACAGACATTGTATGCAAAATTACTACCTAAAAACAGGGGCAAACAGGAAGTACTGGTTCATAACTTTAATTCCAGCATTCAAGAGGCAGAGGTATGTGTATCTCATTGAGTCAAAGGCCAGCCTAGTCTCTGAAACAAGTTTCATGACATGCAGAGGTACATTTAAAACCTGAATACACCACAAAAATCACTCAAATAAAAAAAAAATATTGCAAACTCTGTGATATATATGAAGTTCCTACAATTATTATATATTCAATATACTTCTGTATCTATCTTCCAGAAACCTGAAGTGTCCCAGGTTAAACTGTAATATTAATGAGAGCTTACTAAAAGGGAATGCTTGTTCAAACAGGTACAAATGGACGGATGAAAACATTAGTCCTGGAATAGCTGGTCATAAATGAGGAACATAAGGCAGTTGAAGTGGCTCAGCAATGAAAAGCTCTTGTTGGTCTTGCCAACAAGTGGGCTCAATTGCCAGTGCTTACATGGAGGCTCACAACTACCCATTATTCCAAATTCTGAAGTTCTGAGGCCAGCTCTTGACTATTGTGAGGATCAGCTACATAAAAGGTGCATAGTAACACATACAGGGAAAATACTACTCATATTCACTCAGTTAAAACAAAACAAACACATGAGACAGGAAGGATGAAACACACCTGCAATCCAATGACTCACAAATCTCAGTCAGTATTAATGTTATGAATACAAGACATCCTGAGTAACAGAATATACTCTCTGCCAAATATCAGAATTCACGAGTGGATATGGCTGAAGATCAGGAAGGTAGCATATGCTTGACATGTACAAAAAGCTACATACTACATCAGCCAACATATCAAAAGAAAAACTGCCAGGCATATTGGCCCACATTGGATCCCAGACCTCTGGAGCCAGAGTGAGGTTGACCTCTAAATTTGAGGCAGAGCTGGATTGCATAACTACATCCAGGACAGCCAAACCTACACAAAACCTTGGTCTTGAAATACAATAAAATTAAAAATGTAAAAACCTCAGGATACCAAAATAGCTTAGCAATGAATAGGAATTTCTTTGACTCTCTTTTGTGATTTAGAGATCGATTGGATAATGATGAAGCCCACCTGAGCATGAGAAGGAAACAAAATGATCAGGTTCAATCACAACACAGTAGACAGAAACAAATGGAAATTGTTTGAGATCATAGACACTCAAATCCAATCCCCAGTAAGAAATCTAGACAGGTTCCTCTTACAAAACCTTTTATACCTTCCTCCAAAGAAGCACACAAAGAAGAAATAAATGTTCAATGGTATTCTCCTACTTGATTCTGTGTACCTTTTCCACTCTCTGTAACTGAAGACTCAATTCTCATTGCCCCTAGCACTCCAAACGAACAGGAGTGGCAGCTCCCCTTTCCTGTGTCCAAGTCTCCCGTGGATTACACACTCTCACTCTCTGTTCTGCTTCCGGGATCCCACTCCCAAGTTTTCAGGTAAACCATAGGCCATGCTTGCATAGAGACCAAGGCAGTGTACCAAGGCAGTGTACAGATCTTCTCCACTGTCTTTGTTACAGCACACTCAATTCTCAGGATCTTCCCGAGTGTTCCAACAGAACACATATGGCACCATCCACTCCATACCATCCCAGCAAGCCTAACACCATGAATACACTAGCCAAGAAAGTCATTAAAAAAGTAACACTCCGCCAACACACTTTCTGAAATTTGAGATAACTAACAGAAAACTAAGAACAAAATCCCCACACAAGAATAGAGCACTTGCACCTATAATCAATGAAGTAGAAGGAGAAGATGAAGAAACAATGAAACAAAGGGTTGGTTCTTTGGGAAAAACAAACAAGATAAACCCTTACCTAAACTAAATAAAAGACAGAGAGGAAATATTCCAAATTAATAGCATCAGCAATTGTATTAAATATTTTTGTTTCTTGAAAATCCCACTCATGTTGTGTGAATTTTTTTTTTCTATTATCCCCAGGTGTGGAGCAAGAAGCTGCTTCAGTTTGCCACAGCTGTTACTTATGATTGTCTCGTGCTCTAGCAGGGCTGTGGTTTTTCCACCTGCACATAGTTTAGTTCTGAGTCTTCTGGAGAGGGTACACATGCAGAACCATGAGAGGACACTGGGTCTTTGAAAAAGAAAGAAGCTGCTGCTCGTCCTGATGCTGTTCACCCACACTGCTACTCTGTTTGTCATTGCTGGTTTGTGGGCTGCTGGATATCCTGGTGACTAAGACATATTGCCACAAAGATCCTGACCACGCTAATCCACAGGATGCAGTTAAAGAGACATCTATTTCTTTCCCCTCTATCATTCTCTCTCCTTTACCAATTGGGGGTTTTGTAAGGAATAAGTATTGTAAGGGACGTATAGGTTTAAGAATCCAAATAAAGTGCTGAAGCGTTGGCTCAGGTTAGGAGCAATGGTTGCTCTTCCAATAAACCCAAATCAAAGAGATTTAAACAAACAGTGCTATTTGTTGTTTGCTGTTTCAGTGGGCTTCTGGAATCCACACAACTGAGACAGTTATTGCACTAAAGAACTCAATGACCCTAATCAGCATTAAGTACCTGGAGATCTGCATTCCTTGTCTGTACTAACTGTTTTCTCTCCTAACTAGGGGTAGTGAGTGAAAGGGAGGTAGAGGTATATAGGAACCAAGAATAAAGTAGGTATTTCAAAAAGGAAAGATTACAGTTTTGCTCCCAGTAATATAAAATATAATTACTAGTTGAAAAAAAAAAAAAAAAAACTCATGTCACATTTTGTGTTCTTTCTATAGCTTAAATTGTGGCTTTCCTGCTCATTTCGTTCCAAAGCAATACTTTTGATACCAAAAATATCCCATTCCTCAACCTCAGGTTACCTGTGCCTGTGCCCTTACATAGAAATACCCACTACTGTGAGGCTACATCTGAAAGCCAGAAACCATTTGGGTTCTCCTGGACATATTTCATCAGAAGGAAGACTATTCCAGAGTCCAGAGATGAACTTCTGGAGGTAACTACTTACCTGACTTCAAGATATACTAAGAGTAATAGTAATAAAAACTGCATGGTACTGGCATAGAAATAGGCTGGGGTGATCAATGGAAACAAATCAAAGACCCAGAAATAAATCCACACACCCATTCACAATTGCTTTTGGACAAAGGAGCCAAAACCATACAATGGAAAAATACAGCATCTTCAACAAATAGGGCTACTCGAAATACATGTCCACATGTAGAAAAATGCAAACAGATCCATATTCCTCACCCTGCACAAAACTCAATTCCAAGTGGAACAAAAACTTAAACATAAAGTCAGATTCACGAAAACTGCCAGAGGAGAAATTGTGTAACTCCCTTGAACTCACTGGTCTACGAGACAACTTCCTGAATAGAACACCTGCAACTCAGGCTCTAAAAGGTACAATTAAAAAATGGAACAAAAGCTTTTGTAAAGCAATTGACACTATGAACAAGAGGAGATGGCCATCTACAGATTGAGAAAAGGTCTTCACCACCCTACATCTGACAAAGGGCTAATATCCAGAATTATATTAAAGAAATCAAGAAATTAAACACCAACAGACAAAATAATCCAATTAAAAATGGGACACAGGCATAGAGAATTCCCAACAGTGCATAAATACTTAAAAAAGGGCTCAACATCCTCACTCATCAGGGAAATGCAAATCAAAACTGTCTGTGAGACTCCATCTTACACTTGTGAGAATGACTATGGCCAAAACCTCAAGGAGCAACACATGCTGGCAAGGATGTACAGAAAGGGGAACACTCCTCCATTGCTGGTGGGGGAGCAAAATTATATAACCACTTTGGAAATCAATCTGGCACTTTCTCAGAAACCTGGGAAAATACACACCTAAAGACCCAGCTATACCTCTCCTGGGCACACACCTGAAAGTTGCTCCACCATCCAACAAGGACATTCCCTCAACCATGCTCATAGCAGCATCATTTCTACTAACCAGAAACTGGAAACAATCTCTATGCCTCTCAACCAAAGAATGGGTAAAGAAACTGATATTTACACAATAGAATACTACCCAGCCATTAAAAACAAGGAAATCATGAAGTTTTCAGGCAAATGGATGCAACTAGAAAAGATTTTCCTGAGTGACATGACATAGACCTGGAAAGACACACAGAGAAGACAGTAGTAAGCCTCAAGAACAACATAAACAGGACAATGAGATTCCCTTTTAGAGGCCAGAGCCACAGAGTCTCCTCCTCACCAGGGAATACACAGTCAGAAAAGCTGACAGGGCAAGGGCCTCTGCCCAGGGCACCACATCCATACTGGCTCACAATCCATCCCACTTCTAACACATGGGACTCTCTAGCTCAGCAGAGCAGCTTTTCTGGGCCTGGCAACAATGAATCCCATGGTCTCCATGCTATAGCTTGTGGTCCTGGATATTGATCACTTTAGAAGCACCAGAGAAGAATCTTGGAAAGACTCTGCAAGGTACTTTGTACTGGTCCTCCTTCCTGGTTGTGTAGCTTCCCCAGAGTCCATCATCATTTGCTTAGACCAAGCATTTGGGCCTCAGGGCTCTGTCAGATCCTCTACTGGAGGATTAGAGATAAGGGGACTCAGACAGCACAAACCATCTTAGCTCTGCCCTATGGCAGACAGAGCCTTAGCCTAGTAAATTAGTATTTTAATAAATGTTTCCACTCTCCCAGGGTACATGTTTATTTTACGAGTCACAGGGTGCTGCATGTATACATTTCATTACCCTATCACTGTCCAATGCAGCCATCTCTACCTCACAGCTGAGAATTCCTGCATCATCCCTCAGTCAAATGCAAACAATAACAACAACTGAAGCCTAAAGGAGCCTTGGAGTTGAAAGAAAAAAGTAGCAAATAAGAGATGAATGAAAAACTAAAAACTAAATGACATGATTCTTCCTAGGTATGATAGGGAGAAAATTTATTATCCCTAGAAAGGCACACACACAGGCAAGTACTTCTGGGAGAGCCCAAGGTGAACACATCCCTGAGCCATGGGAGGACAGGGAGGGCAGGAGAGGGGCACGCCAAACTACGAGACTATGACAGTAAACTGATGAAACAGATCAGGGAACCAAATTGCGTAAATAACAGAAAGAAAGGCAGCTGGGTTAAGGGCCCGAGCCCTGGGCTAGAGGGCAGTGTATATCAGCCGCAGCCTGTAAACAGGGAGGGACTCTGCGATGCTGGGCAAACCTGGTAGCCAATTCTGCTCTGATCTGTTAAATAGGCACCTCAGCCATTTGTCCCAGGATTTGAGTCTTAACTGTGCCCAGGTCGCCACATCCAGTCTGCTCACAGTCCATCCCACTTCTAACACGTGGGACTCAGTCAGCTCAGCATTCCTAAGGCCAGGACAAAGGACCTCAGAAGCAGGTAATGGCTGCGGGTTCCTGCCCAGTCCCCGAAGGACCAACCACACCAGCTCCTGCTGATCAGCCTCCTACTCCACCACCACCTTGGGGGGCGGCCACACACTCACCATGTCGCCACTTTGGAAGTCGCCTGAAATACCCTCACAAGAACCAGAAACTGAGTTCAGACCACTGCACGCCAAACACTCCAGAAAGCTCATCTTCCAAACCAAACCCGGAAGAGCCCTCCCCTTCCTCTGAATACAGGATTTCTCAGGAAGTCCTGATTGGCCAGTGAGTCTTGAGCTACAAGGGAACCTCCCCTAGGATTACAGTGTACGGAAGAGACAAAGCATAGTGTTTCCTGGCCCAGGAGGAATGAATGCATGTTTACTAATTACAAAGAGCAACTAGCGCCTGGCTGAGGGAGGAACCTAACACTGGAAAAATGTATGCCCCAAGCAGGGGTCTTGGATCCATGACTTGAACTTTGGGTCCATATGTGGAGAATCAGGGCCACACTATTTCCAGATCTGCGGAGATTTCTTTGTCAGTAAACTTTTGCCTGTTGTCTAATAGCCTACCCTACTGTCTTCCAGCACTCAGCAGGGACTTCCCCTCCTCCTGGAATCAAGTGGGATAGCTTTTACACCCCATTATTCAACTTGCAGTCGATTGAACCATCTGTCCACAGGAGGAAGGCTGCCAAAAAGGCTGACAATTAAAGAGAGATTTTCGGAAAGCAAATGACATTGTTATCGTGTGCCTTTATAGTGGGGTCAGTGAAACTGCAGCTACTTTTCACCTGGTAGGTATCAGACAACCCTGGGAGAAAAGCAAAAACAAACAAACAAACAAACAAAGAAACAAAAAACCAAAACAACAACAACAACAAAACCCCATGTGATATACAATTTAGAGCAGGCATGTCTTCCTCTTGAGAAGGTTAGTTGTTTATTCTGATTCTTGAATGCCTGTGCTCTAGAACACACAAATGTCCAATCAGGACATTTATTGATCAGCTATAACTGACTACCTCACTTCATATTGTTAATGTCAACTACTGTCAAAGCATGAAAGCTTCCTCCCTCTTCTTGCCCATCCTTTTCAATGCTGTGACTACAAAAGCTCCAATACTGGTCAGTTATCTCACTTCTTACACACTTACTTCTTCATTTGTAAAACTCCAATAAAGCCCAGAGAGGTTGGAAGACTCATTCACTGGCCTAATTTATCTTCTCATTGACCAGTAAGGCCCAGCCTGGAAGGAGTTTCAGGACTGTCTTCTCAGCACTAGGAAGCAGACACAGGTTTCGGTACTCAAGGCAATTTGTAATTACATAGCATGTGACAAGCCTGGGCTATAGAAGACAATATTCTATACCGAAGTAAATAATACAGAGCACTTGAAAAAATAAAAAAAAAATAACATTGCAATTACTAAGAAACACTAGGGACTAAATAATAAGAGATTAGAGCTATGATACATTTAAAGAAAATGCAATGTAAAGAGAGAAACCAAGAGTTCCCGTTTTGAAAAGATGAATAAAGCTAAAAAATGCATAGCTATAGTGACCTTGAGAAAGTTCAGGCCATTCCCTGGTAGAAAGAAAGTCATTAATAAGACATCTCTAAGACATGTGTATGTGTCTATGTAAACATACATATAGTTTGTAAAAAGTTATGAGGATCTGGTAAAAAAAAAAAAATTAGAGAGGTGCCTTCCCGACAGGCTCATCTCTGCCTTAAACTATTCCAGACCTTGGCTGATGCTCTGAGACTGTTGGCATTCCCACACAGAAAACAAGAGGTCTTCAGTGCCCCATCATGTGGGGGTATAGCCAAAAGTCAACTCTGCCAGGTGACTGCTTGAAATGCAGCCAAAGGGGTCACTGGTCCCATGGCTGCCTCAACAAGCCATGGCTACCTGCTGACAGACTGGCTTCTGGAAGTCAAAATGCTCCCATGCAGGCTTTTTCTCTATGCCCAGGCATGGAGGCTCAACCAGTACAAGAGCCACAGATGCTTTCAGCCTTCCTGATCATTGGCCTGACAGAGGACAAGTGGCTCCTATATTCAGCAACCTCCAACAACATCGCCCAGCCCAGGGTAACAGGTCTGTTTTGCGGATCTGTTTTGGCCTCAAACTAGGGTACCTTGGTCATATTGTCAATTTCTGTGTTGGGAGACTTCAGATGCCTTCTCAGTTCTCTTTATATGCAGCAGACCAGGCCTTAAGCCTCACTGGTAGAGTTGAAAGGTCTCAGTGGTCTAGTTTGCTATCAGATCCAAAAAACAGGCCATGGATGTAACTTTTTGCCATCCCTTTGGCTAACGAAAAATAAATGTTCACAGCAGTCTCACATTTGTCTCATATTATGTAACTAGATACAAAGGCCTAAGGAGAAGAAGTTTAAGTTATAAAGGTTCTTCAAGAATGTTTAAGGGTCTACAAAAGTCTTTTAAGGTTGGTAAATGCAAGTTATAAATGTTTGAGGATCTAAGAAAGTGTTTTAAGGTTGATAAATGCAAACTTAAAAATTGGTTAAGCCTCTTTTCCATAAGGTATAATCATAGTAAAATTAAGACCAAGTAAGCTTTTGTCCCTTCTACTTCATGAAAGGCTTCTGCCTTTCCACAGTTCACCTTTGAAAATGTTGATGCCGTTAAGACAAAGGTGTATGTCTACCACCTTTTCTACAATGTGTATTTCAATGCATGTTACAATGGTGATGCTGCCCTCTCTAAAAGTTTATCTCCTTTATAAAACTTAAAAGGGATCCTCGTAAGCTGCAGAAAAGCCACCTGAACCCACCGCTCAGATCAATTAGGATCCAGATAAGTACTGCACGTATTGTCTATCTCAAAAGGGGGTATTCTTCCGTCTCCCTTCCCTGGTTTTGGAACTCCTCTTTCATGGCTACCCAATTGCTATATCCACACATCAAACACAAGTTGATTGATGCTTTTCCTTCCATGTTCTCCATAAATGTTCCCCTTTGTCTGAGAGACTGATGGGTATCTTTCCATTTCTCTGGGAAAAGGAAGTATCCTCCCTTTAGGCCGACCCACACACAGATGCCTTCCCTTGGTTGAATAATCTTTCTTTTTACCCATAAGGTTTTTGACGTTCCTTTCCTCTCCTGTGTAGGGTGTTTCCTCTGAAAATCTTAGTACTAGTTGAGCCATAACTCCCGAGATTCTTCCCTGTGGCCCCTGTGTTGTAAGTGGTGATTAATATTTACTATTAGTTTATCTTTTACTAACCCTTCCTGTTAATCCTAAACAGCTGTATAACCAAATCACCACACAGAGACCTGGTTTATTTAGTTAACTTAGAACACAATGCTGGACAATAGTTACACTCTCCTAAAACTTCAAACCCTCATAGTTTCCTAACACTTAGAATTTACCCATTATACTTCCTTTTTTTTTTTTTTTTGAAATCTTAGGTCTGGTTCATTCTCTCCATGCTGTTCCAAGATCTCTCCTCCAGGTCTCTCTCATCGCTCTCCTCCAGCCTTGCTTTCCCAGCTCTCTTCCCATCTTCCTATCCTCTGGCTCCTCCCTCTCTTCGTGCCTCCTTTCCCTGCTCAACATTGTGCCTAGTTACTTTATTTTGGATGTTTGCACAAAGTTGAGACAGGTGATGTTTAGAATAAGTATCACAATGCAATGTCTGGATTGAAACCAGACAGTGCGGGAGAGAAAGCAGCATTTGAATGAACAAGGGTAAAGTGTATTACATCTCAGAACAACATTATACCAATGTTTCCCAATTTAAGTCCAATAAAACGCTCTTTTTCTTTCAATACAATAATAATTTTGAAATTATGAAAACTGTTAGGTGAAATCTACATGTGCAATGTCCAGTGCATGTGTATTTAGCAACTTAGGAGAAAGTATCTGATCATCCTATCATTCTTGACAAGTTTAAAGTTCTATACCTAAATTAACTTTTATCCCTATTGGTATTACTTATATGAAAGGATTTCTTAACTTCTAAACAACTTAAGCTTAATTGTGGCACTATAACTCTTTGGTCTTAAACCCTATCAGAGACTTGAGAAGGAATAAAATTAAGCATTAGATTAAATAGGAAGTGCATGTCAGCAACTTCCAAAAATTAAAAATTGACAGAAACTGTTTGCTGCCTGAACAGTCATCCATAACTCTCTGTAAGGTAAGGTTGGAGCATCATCTTCAGCCTTCTGGCTCCAAATATTTGACAGACATATATGTGAAACAGGAACTATTTAGAACTTGCTTACCCTGTCTTGGCAGAGTTCAGCAGTCGACATGTCCTGCATTATCTTGCCCATTTTTGGCAGAATTTTTCTTTCATGAAGGAAGGGTATTTATCTGAGTGGCTTGTTTGCCACATTTGGAGCCATGGAGGTTCTTCGATGCTCATTATCTTCTTTCATATAGGTGGGGTGCTGCCAGGAGATGACCTGTCTCATTGTCAAAAAATCTTTAAAATAATAAAGACATTTCAAAAGGCCATATTCTGTAGGTCTCTGAAGTTTTTGAAGACTACCTATCTTTATATCATCGATCTGTCTACAAAATCATATTTATCTGTTAAAACTCAGATGTATGCTCATTGGATAAATCAGACTAGTGTCTGACATGACTATGAGTTAAATAACTAGCAATTAACTTGCATTACCTAATATCCTAACCAGTTTTTAATAGCAGTTTAAAAGTATTGGAAGTAACTTTGAATTTGTATCAATATACTAAAGCTTATACCAATGTGTCAAAAATACTTATTTTTGTATCAGTATGCAAATTTCTATACCAGAGTTAAATTTACCTTACTTGAGAATAACAAATAAAACCCTAAGCTGAATACATTCAATAATCTACCTTTTTTCTTATTCCTATAAGTAGTCTCTGTATACTATTTTCTTTTTAACCCCTATTCTCCTTATCTAAGAAAAAGAAAAAAAAAAAGAGAGAAATCCTGAGTATAACCTTGTTTCACTCTGAATATGACCATTAATAATTATAAACAGCTCTCAATTACAATAAAATTTTGTAGCCATAGCAAACAACCAAAAACACACCCAACCCCCTTTAAGGAAAATTGGATGTTGTTCTCATGGATTTCTTCTAGCTGACATTTTGGACATGTAGAAATCCTGCAGTGAGTACAAGTAAAATTGGGAAAATGGTTAATTAAGCAAGCAATAACATTTGTGGTCCAGTCTTTGAATGTTGAGAAAGTTTAGGCTTAATAAAAGTCCTCTTTGGAACAGTCTACAATGCTGGACCAATAACGATTAGTAGCTTTCTTCAAAGTTCTTTTGGGAGCAGGCTTAGATGAGATACAGCAGTTGAAGCAGTTGAGTCAGGAACAAGGAGAATGCTGGGACATGCAAGATGCTGGAACAGATGTGTCAATGTCTCAGCATGCTGAAGAATGATTCTGTTTAGGTTTGATCCGGCATCTCTGGTGTCTAGTTCTTTTGTTCGGCAAACACATAGTTTCTCACAAGCATTATAGAGTTCTAAAATTATAAATGTATGAGATGTGCAGGATGAAATTAAACTGTGACCAAATTCTATCTATGCAAATTAAAAGATTAGCATAATATATTTTGAGGACATTATAGCCAAGGATTTATTGGCCGAGTATTGTTGAAGTTCTGCCTAGAGATTTTTTTTTTAATCTCTCAGTTAGTTTTAGAGTTGTTCCCATGTAAAAGGATCAGTGCAATATAAATTACCATTATTATTGAACATACAGTCATTATCCCATTGAAATCAAAACAAGGTTGGATAAGTTAAAATAGCTTTTGTGGCTCTTGCGTGCCTGTTGTATTAGACCAAGTTGCTACCTATTTCCCTAGAAAAGCCTCCCATTAGAGAGACAAGCTGGTTGTCTTGATCAATAGAAAATGCATGTTTTAAGTAAACTTTATATAAACTCCTTTCTAATTTTGAATATAAGCATACTGTAAGTATCTTGTACCTGTTTAGAGGATTAGCCCTAGATTTTTATATATAGCTATGTAAAGCATTTTTTTTATATTTAGCTATGTGTCCTATCCCTTTTCTATATAGAATGGGTAGTTATGCCTTTATAGTCAAACTTTATATAAACTCCCTCTTACATTTAGCATTTAAGCATTCCCTAGGGATCTTGTACCTGGACTTTACATTGATAATGGGTATTTTTTGGCTTGCCCCTTTTTTATACAGTTAAGCCTTTATAGCCAAACTTTATATAAACTCTCTTAGCATTAGCATATAAACTCTCTTACCCTTAGCATTTACGTATATCCCAAGCGTCTTGTACCTGGGTTTTTACATTAGTTTGGGCTATTCTTTGGCTTGCCCTTTTTTGATATGGGATGGACAGTTTTGTTTTTTAAACATATGAATATAATTTTTGAGTGTTTCTGACTAAACTAAGATGGCATGTATTTTGCCATGTTTAAGCCTCTTGTGTCTTTTTTACATAGGCATGGCCAGCATTTTCCCCTGTGAAAATGTTTCACATTTAAAAGGATAAGGCAGTTTCTAGAGCAGTGTGACATTATCTCTCTTTACATAAACCTAAAATATATGTGAATCCAACCTTTAGAGCAGTAAGGACATAACATCTATTATTTAGATAAAAAGAATTTACATGGCAACCTTAAAGAAAATTTTGTCATTTTGAATCTTAGAGTATCTCTGCAAGTGGCTAAACAGCTGGAGTTGCCATCTTGGCTTTTATTATGTAAATTAGCTTGATCCAGAACTCAGAGACTTGCCTTTTTCTTTTTACTTTGTGTTGGGAGGAAAGGCATGTGCCTTCACCAGCTTGTTTATACTTATACATATATATATATTGATATATATAGAGAGATAGATATATATGTTCCTTTGCTATCTTTTGCTCCTCGGTGGGTTTAAGAGTCTTTCTTAAAGAGACAGTAATTGACCTGGGAGTTTTTAGGTTTTAAGTTTGGGTTTTATCACTGGGAGTGTATTACCCCCACAAAGTTATGATAAAGTGTGATTTAAAGGGTGTGGATACTTAGATTAGTTGGGCGTCATTTGTTCTAAGTTGCTGTTAAAATTTACTATTAATTATCTTTTAGTAATGCTTGCTGTTAATCTTAAACAGCTGTGCAAACAAATCACCACTCAGACACAGGGATTTCTTTAATTAACCTAGAACACAATGCTGGGCAATAGGTACTCCATCCTAAACCTCCAAGCCCTCATAGTTTCCTAACATTTAGATTTCCCAATTATTCTTGCTTTCAGTGATATCTTTGGTCCAGTCCATCTCTCCACATAGTTCCAAGATCTCTCCCCCAGCTCTCTCCTCCCTTAGCTCTCCTCTCACCCTTTCTCCTCCCACTCATTTCCTGTCCTCTAGCTCCTCCCCTCTTTTCTGCCCAATGGCTCCTCCCATTGCTCAACATTGTGTCTAGTTGCTTTATTTTGGCCTGTTTACACAAAGTTGAGACAGGATTCTTAGAGTAAGTATCACATTGCAATATCTGAATTGAAGCCACAGAGTGGGGAGGGGAGAAGAGAAATCAGCATTTGAATGAACAAGGGTAAGGTGTACACATTTCAAAGGAACATTAAAAAAGAGAACACACTAGCACTCCATGTGACTGGGTCTGTGTCCAGCCCTAGGATGATGTATGTGTTAATGGTATGTAAGTGACCCCAGTCTGTGTGTATATACCACTAAGATGAATGGGGAGGGTTGGTCTATGGGGGACTGGATTCAGCATCAACTTTTGGGAAGTCCTGAGTGTTCATTTCTTCAGGAAGCTGGGATCTAGAAGGGTAAAGATCAGCAACAGTGTATGATCCCCTCAGAAGACTGTAAGTGATGTGTTTGGTGGTGCCCTTGACCAGAAGTCAAGGTGCCAAGGAGCAGGTTGAGCTGATGTCTGCGGATTCAGTTGGTAATTTTCACACTGACGAGGCAAGGCACTAGTTTCTGGAGAAGGAAAGAGTACAAGGTTCTGTCTTGGTGTCCTTGGAGAGAGTTGAAGGTACAGGGTAGACACAGAGGACAGGAGATTAAGTGAGGGGTTTAGGGGGAGAATTACAAGGGATTTTGTGCCAGACTTTGTTTCTCTGTCACTCAGACTCGTTTGGGCTGGGCCATCCTGGATCCATGATCCAGGTGCTTCCACTGTTTGCCTGGTCTGGGTGACCAGTGAACTGTGGCTTCAGTGTTGGGAACTCATCTCCAGGAACCTCAATACTGCTTTTAGGGGACCAGGAGGGATCCAATGTCTGGGTGCTCGAGAGGAAAGTCCCTGTACCTGGTGAACTCCATTCACTGGCATTTCTGTCAAGTGCTGGGGGTCCAGGTTTCCTGACTGTCAGGACAGGGAAACAGTTGTAGGGGTAGCAGATCTACTGACCCCTAAATGTCCAAAGAATCCTGAAGATGCCTGAAGGGGAGCAGGAGGTATCGTATATGTGGCTGCAAGAATGGAGTTTCCCTAGACCTGGGGGTCCACAGTCACTGGCATAAGCCTAATGTTTAGGGCCCCCATGGTTCATTACTCTCAGACCTGGGAGACAGTCATGGAGTGGCCTGGATGCAATTGACCATAACTGTCCCAGGAATACTAAAGCTCCCTTGAGGGGAGCATGGACCATCTGATGACTGGTTGCTGGAGTGGAGGTTCCTGGACCTGGGGCTCCTCACTGGCTGGATGTGCAGAAAGTGCAGGCACTCCAATGTTTGTGCCTTTCAAACTAAGGAGATGGCCCTGGTGTCCTGGGTCCAATTGGCCTCAACCAAATGCTATGCCCCTCTAATACAGTGTAGATTGGTCACCACCATCTTGCAATACCCCCCCACAGACCACACTTAGAACAATTTCAGTAGAAATTGAAGACTGCAAGTCTAGCTCCAAAAGCAGGTGGAGATATACTGAGCAAAACTACCTTTAAGTTCATCATGTATGAGATAAACGGTACATTAACAAGTTTCTTCAAAGCCACAATTCTCTCACATACCAAGGGGAGAGATCACAAATACAGAAATCAGGGTAATGACACCTATCACCACTGTTTGCAATTCTTAGATGGACAGCTATGCAGAGCTAGTCTAACCTCGGAAAAAGGCTGCCTTTGCCTTTAGGTAGATTGACTCAATAAAGGAAAAGGAGTTCATTGCAGCTACCCAAGTCTGCTTTCTTTCTCAGAACTGTGACATCAATATAGAAAATTCCCTTTTGAAACTTTGTTTTTATTTCATGTGCATTGATGTATTGTGATAGTGATGGACCCTGGAGTTCTAGGCAGTTGTAAGATGCCATGTGGTTGTTAGGATAAAACCCAGGTCATCTTGAAGAACAGTCACTGCTTCAAGCCACTGAGCATTCTGACCCTGAGAAAGCCACTTTGTTAAGCTTAAAATATCTTTCAGATACACGGATGATTTGTGTTCATGTGTCTATGTAACCTACTTAAAATGGCCAAAGTGGGCACCAGATCCCATGGAAACGCATTTAGAGGATACTTGCTGGCTAGCAAGTGATATCTGAAATGGAACTTGTCTTCTGTAACAACACCCAGTGCTGTTAACTTCCATGCTATCTCCAGCCACCATTTATTTAAAACTTTTCTACAGATGTTAATTAAAATATATTACACCATTTCCCCTTTCCTTCTCTTTTCTCCACGCCTTTCTGAATTCTCTCCTTCCAATGTCTTAAAAAAGAATGTGTGAATAAGTGTGGACCTGCATATATATATATATATATATATATATATATATATATATATATATATATATACTAATTCTATTCCTATTGGTTGTGAGGATAAGGTATAAGGTTTCTGTGCTGAACCCTTTGTGTAGGATATATAATTAATTATGGAGTGTATTCCTGCTAATCCCACAACTTGGATGGAGTTCTAGTCTCCAATGCCCACAGGAGTCTAACCCTGAATTGAGGTAAGCTGTCTTGGACAGGAAACATTAGAAAGCACAGGGTAACAAATTCCTTAGATAACACATGGTGCTGGAATGGCCCTGATGTTCTGGAGCTGTGGGGAGGACTATGGATATTGGTCTTAGCCAATCAGTCCCCTTTGTTCTGTGAACCACCCATTATACTATTGACCTGGGATATTTCCCTTGATTACTTTGTCATCTTGAACTTTGTGCATTCTCTTTCTGAACACCATGAATACAGGACTGTGTTTCCATGTCTGGCTTGGATGGTTTCAACCTCAGTGATTTACTAGAATGTTGGGGCAAGTGTAATGAGTTGTTACACTTAACTCTATTGAGAATATCCTTATGTCTGTGAGGCTGGTTTTCACTATCTGTTGAATTAAGAACAGAACTCCAATCTACTTTGATGTGTCATAAAATCTCAATATTAAAGAAAAAAAAACTATAATTTTCTTTATACTTAAAGGAGAGGATTTTAAGTCAAACAACTGCAACTGATCAATTCTTTTTTCCATTACTGGACTAAGGAACAGAGTCTGTGTCCTGCCTACCATGACCATTTGGATTCAGCAATTTACTATCAATAAGCCCACAGAAAAAAACTGAATTATTGAAGTAGACCATGCCCAACTCTACTGCACGTACTAGGGAGGCAAGGTAAGCAGATCTATTATGTACACTAAGTTCAAGGTCAGCCTGGAATTTATAGTGAGACTATTATTTCAAATAAAAAAGAGAAAACAATGTTTGAAAATGAAAATACATTTAATTACGCTATTTGTTTATTACAGTTTATTCCCTTTGTATCATGGCTGTATCCACTTATAATTCTGACCATTCCCACCCAGCCTCCCAATCTCCCCCATGTACCTTCCCTAGTCATCATATAGGGGTCTAGGGAAAAATCAAAAGCAATGGTTAAAATAGAAATCATTAATAAAAACTGGAAACATATTCACATATTTATTCAGTGTGACAAATTTTGATCAGTGATGAATATATAATGTTATGCTGTTTCTTTCTTCCCACAGGTAATATTTGCTAATTGAAGACATGGTAAAGTATTTAATTGCAAGCTTATGCAAACAGTTCTCAGGGGGTTTCCAGTTCCCAAGGAATAAGGCCATGGGAGCTACCGTGGAGGAATCCTAAATGTGGGCAAAGAGAAGGGTGGAGAGAGAGAAAGAGAGAGAGAGAGAGAGAGAGAGGGAGAGAGAGAAACAGAGAGAGAGAGAGAGAAAGAGAGAGAAGAGAAAGAAAATATCTGAGAGAGAGAACAAAACAGAAAACAGAGAAAGAGAAGAAAATAAAAGAAAATAAAATATCTGGGTACCTCTGGGAGTGGGCAGGCCCATTCTACTGGACAGAAAATTTAAGGGTGGAGGTGGGGAACGCCAATCTTACCCTTTAGAAGGTAGGGACTGAAGTATCCTGGGAGAACCTGGAAGCCAGAAAACCTTCTGTCAAAAAGGCACCTCAGCAGCTTGTCTTATGTGTGAAGTACAACGTATGGTTAAATGTTCATCCTTTAGATTTAATAGGTTTAGAGAGCAGAGATACACAACTAAGTAATCTCTCCAAGCCATACATTAAAATCTTCCTGCCTATACGTTGCTCACTCATTCTCAGCTTATTTCTCTCCTGCAAGGTATTCAAAGAATGACATAATGTTATTGAGCAGAAAACATCTCATCTAGGGGAATAGGTCTTTTCATCAATGACAGTCCAGACCAGATTAGAATTTCAAGGAGTCCATTGATTTATTAGATGTTCACCTAAGGGAGATATAGGAATGTTTATTCAGTATATCCCTATTCCTGCCAGGCAGAGAGGTTGCAGTGATGACAGAGGGGGAGAGAGAGATTTAAAATCAATTTGAGACCACCAACTGGCAGCCTATATGGTATTCTGACTGACATACATATACATGTATCTGCGAAGACAAGGAAAGAGTGAAAGAACTGGAGAGTTGACCTACCATAGCTGAGTAGATACAGAGACTACAGTAGGAGGCAGCTTGTGCTCAGATACAGACCTAGAATTAATTGCTCTCTGGGACTTTTATCCTTTCTTTAACATCCAAATCTACTTCCCTTTCTTTAACACCCAAATCTCTTTCTCCATGTCTCTTCGGTCTCTGTAAATGCCTGATTTGCCAAGCCTTCTATTGACATCTTTTTGAACCTCAGGCTTCCCTGAAAACAACCTCCACAGCATCTGTAGACTTCACCACTCAGGGATCCTTACTGAAGGTTTGCATGCATCAAGGAAGCAGAATGCAATCCACTTCAGAAAAGTTGGTCTTCATGACTTCAAGTTCATTTTCTGTCTTTGCACTAGGCACAATCTCAAGAAAGGATATACCTGACATATGTCTTGGTGGGATAAACTCAGTCTGGTGGCTTTGGTCAAAGTGTCAGTCACTTTTCACACACTTGTATTGTCAGTTTCTGTCCTGGGCATTTTTTGGATACTTCCATATTTTTGTGAAGATACTGGCTCAGAAACTTCTTTAAGCACCAAGCCTAAGTTACTGTCTTATGTTCTCAATCTTTTCTTTCTTCTGGGTCATCAGGGCTGAGTTAAAGATGAAGTTAGGATAAACCTTTCACACATAAACGTTATTCATCACACTTTCATGGGGCTAAACACATGGCTCAGCGCCTAGGAGAACTGGCTGCACATTTTCATTTTCAAACAAATTTTATCATTGAAATTGCCATGAATTCATCAATGATTACATAACAATATGTTTATAATGGGAAAAAAAAGACAATGTTTTATAGATGTAATATCTCAACTAATCTTATTGGAGCATCAGGAAAACAGCTGTAGGAAAGGATTTTGGTGTCCAAAGCTGGAAATCAGACCTCAATCCTCATATTAAGATGGCCAAATGATATGAAACAATGTTGTCTCCCACTCTTTACATATCTGACATGGATTAAAACCACATAATGCTGTCATATGCACACATCAGAAGTGTTTCTTTTTAAGTAAATACCCTTGCTGTTACATTACCTAGAATCTTTATACTGTATATTTCCTATAGAATGCAGTACTTCAAGATGAAATGACAAATGGTTCAGTAGGAGGAACATACAGAATCACAGAACGTCCAATCATATATACATGTTCATATCACATCAAGCTATGTAGTGAGTTGCAGTTGATTACTGATTAGACCACTTCATTACATCTCTATGTAACATGAAAACACAAAGCCTTGAATTACCATGTTAAACACATTCGTAGGGCTTCTCTAAATTATGATTCATTCATGATCGTGAAGCCTATAGAAATGTACAAAGGTTTAGATATACTAAAAACATTCACAAGGATTTCTCTCCAGAATGGTTTCTTTAAAGGCTTTGAAAAAATGTGACATGCAAAGGATTTCCTGGTTATATTCATAGGGTTTCACTCCAGTATGAAATCTTTCAGCCTTTAGGTGATCACAGCAATGTGCAAAGCCCTTACAACTTTGAGTATATTCATTGAGTTTCATTGCAGTATCAAATTTTTCATGCCTTTGGAGATCACTGCAATGTTTGAAGGCTTTACCACCTTGATTACATTCACAGGGTTTCTCTTCAGTATGTGTTCTTTTATTATTTTGGAGATTTCCGTTTCATGAAAAGGCTTTCCCCCACAGATTACATTTTTATGACTTCCCTCCAGTATGTGTTCTTTTATGCACTTCGAGACAACTGGGTTGTAAAAAGGATTTAACACAATGATTACATTCACAGGGTTTCTTTGCAGTTTGAATTCTTTCATGCCTCTGAAGACCACTACAACATGCAAAGGCTTTACCATATTGATGACATTCGTAGGGTATCTCTCCATTGTATCTTCCTTTATGCCTTTGAAGACTACTTGGTTTTGAAAAGACTTTACCACATTGATTATATTACTAGGGTTTCTCTCCAGTATGTGTCTTTTTGTGCACATGGAGATTACTGGATTGGGAAAAGGCTTTACCACAGTGATTACATTTGTAGGGTTTCTCTCCAGTATGTATCCTTTTGTGCACATGGAGATTACTGGACTGTGCAAAGGCTTTACCACACTGATTACATTCATAGGGTTTCTCTCCAGTATGTGTTCTTTTATGCACTTTGAGTGTACTGAGGTGTGAAAAGGCTTTACCACATTGACAACATTCATAGGGTTTCTCTCTAGTATGTGTTCTTTTATGACTGTGGAGACTATTGGGTTGTGAAAAGGCTTTCCTACACTGATTACATTTGTAGGGTTTCTCTCCAGTATGAATTCTTTCATGTTTCTGGAGAGCACTACAACATGGAAAGGCTTTAGCACAGTGATTACATTTATAGGGTTTCTCTCCAGTATGCGTTCTTTTATGCACTTGGAGTGTACTGAGGTGTGAAAAGGCTTTACCACATTGACCACATTCATAGGGTTTCTCTCCATTATGTGTTCTTTTATGAATGTGGAGATTAAACAATTGTGAAAAGGCTTTCCCACACTGATTACATTCATACAGTTTTTCTCCAGTATGTGTTCTTTTGTGCATTAGGATACCACTGGGTTGGGAAAAGGCTTTACCATACTGCTTACATTCATGCTTCTCAAAAATAGGTCTTCTTTCATTCCTGTAAATATAATTGGGTATCTATAAGATTTACCATAGTCATTACACTGATGAATCTATTTGTCAGTGTAAATTAAGTTTGCAATTTCGCCTAATTGTAAAATGAAGTTTCCTCTTAATGTCTTATCACTTTGTTTACTTTCATAACTACTCTCTTGACTGTGGGTGTTTTGTACCTTCCAAGATACCTTTGGTGGTAAGAAACTTTATTATATGGCTTACTTATAGCATTGTTTTTATGTAAGTGGGTTTTCACATATTTAATAGACACAACCATTTCCATAGGGCCAGAAATTATACGGATTTTCTGTATTGAGAATTTTTTTGGCTATAGTCCCAATGAGTTTGGAAAACTAATTAAGTATATTAGTATAATTTATTGATAGTCCCCTGCTTTGCCTAGACTTTCTGAATGTGATACAAGTTTATGATTCATTTTTTATTAATAATGAATGAATGAACACATGAACAAATATAAACTTATAGTGTTGTCACCATCATGCTTTCTGTTGTATATGTGTATAGGATAGTTTAAAATGCAATAGGATAGTTTAGAAACAGATGATGATATGCTTCTGGAAAATGCCTACTCAGGAAAAGCAGGCTGTGCTGGATGCTTCCAAAAAGTATCTCAACTAAGATGCAATGATGGAGATCTACAAGAACATCATAGCTATGGAGGACACGATGAATATTCTTTAACAATTAACTAAAAATTTCATTATGAATAATTATTAATAAATTCAATGAAAACTTGCACTACATTCAAAAAATTCTGCTCAAGTAAGGACTATGACATCTTCTAATTGTTCTGGAGAGAGTGAGGTATGTTTCTTCTTTCCATATTATTACCCTCACATGACTTGTATGAATTATGACAAAGGACACACCTATTAAAAGAGGAATGACAAATGAAAAAATACCCAAATTCACAGAGTTTGACTCTTTCTTCTTGAAAGACATGTGCTATAGGGATTATGGTTCCTCCACAACAATATTCTTAACTCTCATACCTTCTGTCTAACTTAGCTTAGCAACTTCAAGGATTTGAATAATGTCACCTTTGCTATGGAGTATTTTCTCACAAGGAGGTTTTGCACATAAAATTTTCACCTATTCAATGAATATTCCATTTGCAGTATGAGTGATATGAACTTCTACAGACTATCTAAAATGTGGATGTAAGTAATGATTTATCATTTATATAGAGGAATTTAAATTTAGAATAACGCTGATGTGGTAAAAAGATTCCATCCAAAGTCCTTCGATGTGTATGTGATCTGGCTGGAATATAAATACACCTTTAATCCAGGAGACAGAGGCAATCAGATCTGACTTCAATGCCAGCCTGGTTTAAAGCAAGTCTCGTAAAGTAAAGCTATGGTTCAGGCATGGTAGTACATGCCTTTAATCTCAAACAAAGGGTGTAAAGTATTGTTAGAATGAACCTCCCACATTTGAAAAAGATGTCTATTTAAGTGGCACAAATGGGATCAAAATCTGAAAAATAATTGACGGAATAGGATGGATGTATCTCTCATGAGAAGAGAGAGGAAAGGAAGCTCATTAACAGCCACTGCATGGAAAGAGGACAGAGTTTTACTGGGACAGTAATTGAAAGACCGGTTGCAGGGAAAGAATTAAGGTTAAGATCAAATGATCCAGAAAATTTGAAAGAGCCTGATGATTAGAAAAAAAAAAATGCTGGAGTTATATGAAGCCAAACAATGCAATTCAGAGGGTGGGAGAAAAGCCAGATGTAATAACTTAGCTAGGAGAGTTGTTGGGCCAGAACTCAGAAAGAACAAGATAGGGTGTTTATATGAAGCAGTAATTCACACAGGCTGAAAATCGTCTACACCTAAGATGGAGCATATGGAACTTAGAAGTTGCCCTGCTCAGGCCAAGAATAGCAGACAGAGGAGCAGTAATCCTTGGAGACAGGAATTATGAGAGGTGAAGAAAAGTCCTTTTTACAGTGATATCTGTTTAACAAGGGTTTCACCATCTTCTGTTGTTTCAAAATGCCTTGCTAACATAAATAATATACCTGACAGTGAGGAACATGGGATTGTGAGAATTTAATATTCCTTAATACTCTTAGAGTGGTGTTTGTTTTCACACTGTTACTTTTCTTTAAAACCTCTGGGACACATTAATATTTTTTTTTTACAGGGACTGGGTATATGGCCTGGAGGATAATACCACTGGTGGTTCTTCCAAAGGTAATGAGTTCAATTCCCAACAACCACAAGGTGGCTCACAACCATCTATAAAGAGATCCTGTGCCCTCTTCTGGTGTGCAGGCAGAATAACGTATAAATAACGAATAAATAAAACATCTTTAAATAATATATTCACAAGAATATTTATATCAACTTTCATAAAATAATTACCTTTCATAACTTCTAAAAGGTTGATAATGTTCTTCCATATTATGGTCTTCCCAATTGTAGCCTAAAATATGTACCAGAAAGGGTAGGATATATTATTGAAAATTAGGTAAATTTTCTGTTACTATGTTCAGTAAATCTCAGAAACATGCCTGATATTTCACCGCAATCATCCCAATTCTAATTGAACTTATATAAGAGCATCAATAAAAAAAAACAACAATAACAACAGATGTCCCCTTTACCTCAATAGTGAAAGAAAATTTACTGTCTTACCTATGGCTGTAAGGTGCTTGTAGATCTCTATCATCACATCTTTGTAGAGACTCTTCTGGGAAGGATCCATCAAGGCCCACTCTTCCCGAGTGAAGTTCACATTCACATCAGCATAGGTAATTGAATTCTAAATGATCCCATACAGGAGCATAGCAGAAAGCACAATGGTGACAACAGTGTAAATGAATACTTCATTGACAATATGTTCATGTAATTCTGGTGCTTCGCTGACATCTCTTGACTAAGTAATTTTAGCAGGAAACTAAATGAGGAGATTCACCTCATTTCTGCAACCTTTGAATAGAATGCAGCCTTTCAAGAGAATTGAAAATTAACAGACATGTAGAAAGCAAGACTAGCAAGTAGATGGACAGCACAGACCGCAAATCACAGAAATTGTATGCACAATTACTAACTACAAAAATTAGGGGCAAGCAGGATGTAATTCCAGCACTCAGGAGGCAGAGGTATGTGTATCTCATTGAGTCAGAGGCCAGCCCAGCCTCTGAAATAAGTTTCATGACATCCAGAAGTACATTTAAGACCTGAATCCACCACAATCCTTCAAATAAGAAAGAACAAAGAACTCCATGGTATTTCTGAAGTTCCTACAAGGAATTATATATTCACTACATTTCTGTATCTATCTTCCAGAAACCTGAAGCATCCCAGCTAAGCACCAGGTAATATTAATGAAAGATAACTAAAAGGGAATGTGTGTTCAAACAGGCACAAATGCACAGATGAAAACATTAGTACTGGAATAGTTGGGCATTAATGAGCAACATAAAGCAATTGAGGTGACTCAGAAATGAAAAGCTCTTGTTGGAATGGATATAACTGGGTTCAATTGCCAGTGCTTACATGGAGGCCCACAACTACCCATTACTCCAAATTCTGAAGCTCTGAGGCCATCGGGTGACTATTGTGAGGACCAGGTACACAAGAGGTGCATAGTCACACATACAGGGAAAATACTACTCATATTCACCCAGTTAAAAACTCAAAACAAGCACAAGAGGCAGGAAGAATGTCACACACCTGCAATACAATGACTCAGAAGTCTCAGGCAGTATTAATATCAAGAATACATGAGATCCTGAGACTAAGAATATACTCTATGGCAAATACTAAAATATAAGCGTGGATGTGGATCAGCACAATAGCACATGCTAGGCCATGCTGGCATGGAGACTAAAGCAGTATACTGGGGATCTTCCCCAATATCTTTGTTACCACAAGCCCAATTCTCAGGATCTTCTCTAGTGCTCCAACTGAACACGTGTGGCTCCTTCCCCTCCATACCATCGAGCAAACATAACACCATGAATATAGTAGACATGTAGGCCAATAAAATAGCAACACTCATCCAACACACTTTCTGAAACTTCAGAGTGCTAACAGAACCCCAAGAACAAAACTCCTACATATCAGATGAGCACTTAGTCCTATAATTGCCCCAAACCCAGATGCCTAGACACCAGTTTAGGAATAGATTCAAGAACAGTCAGGTAATATGTCACCACCTGAGCTCAGCTATATTACCAAAGCAGGGACTAACTATCTGAAAATTACAAAACTTTTTACAGAAACATAAAGGAATACATCTTCTCATCATTTCATGAAACATTCTCTATAATTGACCACATACTCAGACACAATGTAAGTCCTTAGAGCACATTGAAATAACACCCTATATCCTATCATACCATCATGGAATAAGGCTGGATATAAGGCATCAGAAAGAACACAAAGCTTACAAACTCATGGAAAGTGAATAACCTTCAACCAAGTGAAAAAAATGGTTTCAAACAAAAATAAAACATTTGAAATTATAAAATTCACATACAATAAATACATATCACATGCAAACTCATGGAAAATAATAAGGAATGAAAAGTGATACTAAGAGGAAACTTCATATCACAAAGTGCCTACATAAAGATACTGGAGAACATTCATACCATCCATGTAACAGAAGACCAGAAATGTCTAGAAGAAAAATATGTAAGCACACAAAGGGAGTAGAGATCAAGAAATTATAAAATTGACAGCAGAAGTTAAAAAAAAAATTATATATATATAAAGAGACTATGAAGAATCCAAAAGATAAAGGTTTGGATTTTTGAGAAAATCAACAAGATGGACACACTCTAATCTAACTAAAAGAGAGAGAATATATCAAATTATAAAATCAGTAAATGTATTAAGAATATTTGTTTCTTTAAAATCCCACTCATGTTATGTGAATGTATTTTTCTTTTAACCCCAGGTGTGGAGCATGAGGCTGCTTCAATTTGTCCACAGCTGTTAGTTATGATTGTCTCCTGCTCTAGCAGGCCTGTGGTTTTACCACCAGCACATAGTTTAGTTCTGAGTCTTCTGGAGAGGGTACACATGCAGAGCCATGAGAGGGCCCTGGTTCTTTGAAGAAAAAAGAAGCTGCTGCTCTTCCTGATGCTGTTCACCCACACTGCAGCTGTGTTTGTCATTGCTGGTTTGTTGGACTGCTGGATATCCTGGTGACTAAGAGGTATTGCCCCAAAGATCCTGACCACCCTAATCCACAGAAAGCAGTTAAAGAGACCTATATTGCTTTCCCCTCTAGCATTTTCTCTCCTTTACCAATTGGGAGTTTTGGAAGGAATAAGGGTTGTAAGGGAGGTATAGGTTTAAGAATAAAAAAAAAAAAAAAAAAAGCACTGAAGGGATGGCTCAGGTTAGCAGCACTGGCTGCTCTTCTAATAAACCCAAATCAAAGAGATTTAAACAAATAGTGCCATTTGCTGCATGCTGTTTCAGTGGACTTCTGGAATCCACACAACTGAGACAGTTATTGCACTAAAGAAGCCAATGACTCTTATCAGCATTAAGAAGTCAGAGATATGCATTCCTTGACTGTACTAACTGTTTTCTCTCCTAACAAGGGGTGGTGGGTGGAAGGGAGGTAGAGGTCCTGAAGAACAATGAATAAAGTAGGTATTTGAAAAAGGAAAACCTACAGTGTTGCTCTCAGCAATATGAAATATAATTCCTAGTTGAAAAAAAACAAAAAAAAAAAAAAAAAACTCAAGTCACATATTGTATTCTTTCCAAACAATATTGTGGCCTTTCTGATCATTTCATTCCAAAGCAATACTTTTGCTTCTTAAAAACAAACAAACAAACACAAAATTAAACAGCACCTTCAAGATATCTCTTCCCAAGTCTCATCCTTCATGTCACCACCTGTGCCTGTGCCCTTATTTCAAAGTACTCACTACTGTGTGGCTACATCTGAAATCCAGAACCCATTTGTGTTCTCCTGGACAGATTTCATCAGACAGAAGACTATTCAAGAATCCGGAGATGAACTACTGGAGATATCTCCATATTTGACTTCAAGATATACTAATAGCAATAGTGATAAAAACTGCATGGTACTGGCATAGAAATAAGCTGGTTGATCAATGGAAACAAATCAAAGACCCAGAAATAAACCCACACACCTATGCACAATTGCTTTCTGACAAAGGAGCCCAAACCATACGATGGAAAAAGACAGCATCTTCAGCAAATTGTGCTGCTTCAAATACATGTCCATATCCAGCAAAAAACAAACAGATCCATATTTCTCACCCTACACAAAATTGAAGTTCAAGTGGTACAAAAACTTAAACATAAAGCCAGATTCCTGAAATGTGCAAGAGGAGAAAGTGGGTAACACATTTGAACTCACTGGTACAAGAGAAAACTTCCTGAACAGAACACCTGCTGGGCAGGCTCTAAAATCTACAATTAATAATTGGAACACCTTGAATCTCAAAAGCTTTATAAAGCAATGGACACTATCAATACGAGGAGATGGCTATCTACAGATTGAGAAAAGATCTTCACCACCCTACATCTGAAAAAGGGCTAATATCCAGAATTATGTTAAAGAAATCAAGAAATTTAGCGCCAACAGACCAAATAATCCAATTAGTAATAGGACACAAGGATAGAGAATTCTAAACAATGCATAAACACTTTAAAAAGTACTCAACATCCTTACTCACCAGGGAAATGCAAATCAAAACTGTCTGTGAGACGCCATCTTACACTTGTCAGAATGACTATGGCCAGAACCTCAAGTAGCAACACATGCTGGCAAGGATGTGCAGAAAGGGGAACACACCTCCATTTCTGGAGGGGGAGAAAATTTACATAACCACTTTGGAAATCAATCTGGCACTTTCTCAGAAAACTGGTAAAAGACACACTTAAAGACCCAGCTATACCACTCCTGGGCCCACACCTGAAAGTTGCTCCACCATCCAACAAGGACATTCCCTCAACCATGCTCATAGCAGCATCATTTCTACTAACCAGAAACTGGAAACAATCTCTATGCCTCTCAACCGAAGAATGGGTAAAGAAACTGATATTTACACAATAGAATACTACCCAGCCATTAAAAACAAGGAAATTTTCAGGCAAATGGATGCAACTAGAACAGATCTTCCTTAGTGACATACACAGACCTCAAAAGACAGTACTAAGCCTCAAGGACAAATATAAGAGGAGAATAATGAAAATCCCTTTACAGGACAGAGCTGTAGAATCTTCTCCTCTACAGGGAATCCACACTCAAAAAGACTGACAGGGCAAGGGCCTCTGCCCAGGGCACCACATAAATACTGGCTCACAGTCCATCCCACTTCTAACACATGGGACTCTCTAGCTCAGCAGACCAGCTTTTCTGGGACTGGCAACAATGAATCCCATGGTCTCCATGCCATAGCTTGTGGTCCTGGATATTGATCACTTTAGAAGAACCAGAGAAGAATCTTGGAAAGACTCTGCAAGGTACTTTGTACTAGTCCTCCTTCCTGGATGTGAAGCTTCCCAGAGTCCATCATCATTTGCTTACACCAAGCATTTGGGCCTCAGGACTCTGGCAGATCCTCTACTGGAGGATGAGAGATCAGGTGTCTCAGACAGCACAAACCATCTCAGCTCTGCCCTTCCATTCTAGGGGCAGACAGAGCCTTAGCCTAGTAAATTAGTAGTTTAATAAATGTTTCCTCTCTCCCAGGGTACATGTTTATTTTACAAGTCACAGGGTGCTGCATGTATACATTTCATTACCCTCTCACTGTCCAATGCAGCCATCTCTACCTCACAGCTGAGAATTTTTGCAGCAACCCTCAGTCAAATGCAAACAGTAACAACAACTGAAGCCTAAAGAGCTATGAATTTGAAAGAAAGGAGTGGCAAATGGGAGGTGAATGAAAAAATAAAAATTAAGTGACATGACTCTTCCTTGGTATGGTGGGGAGAAAGTTTATTATAGATAGAAAGGCACCTGTGAGCCATGTGAGGAGAGGGAGGAGAGGAGAGGGGCACGCCAAACCATGAGACTATGACAGTAAATAATAGATGAAATAGAGCAGGTAACCAAATTGGATAGATAACAGAAAGAAGGGCAGCTGGGTTAAGGGCCCAATCCCTGGGCTAGAGGGCAGTGTATGCCAGCCATGTCCTGTAAACAGGTAGGGACTCAGGGATGCTGCGCAAACCTGGTAGCTAATTCTGCTCTGAACTGTTAAATAGGCAACTCAGCCATTTGTCCCAGGATTTCAGTCTTAACAGTGCCCAGGTCGCCACATCCAGTCTGGTCACAGTCCGTCCCACTTCTCACACGTGGGACTCAGATAGCTCAGCAATACTAAGGCTAGGACAAAGGACCTCACAAGCAGCTGATGGCTGCCGGTTTCCATCCAGCCAGGAAGGACCAACCACACCAGCTCCTGCTGCTCAGCCTCCTAATCCACCACCACCTTGGCAGCAGCGGCCACACACTCACCATGTCGTCTCTTTGGAAGTCGCCTGAAATATCCTCACAGGACCCAGCAGCTGAGTTCTGACCACTGCATGCCAAACCCTCCAGAAAGCTCAGGTTCCAAATGGAACCTGCAACAAACCACCAGGAAAAACCCTCCCCTTCCTCTGATTACAGGCCTGGTCTGGAAGTTCGATTGGCCAGTGAGTCTTTAGCGACATGGGCACCTCCCCTAGGCTCACAGTGTACTGAAGAGACAAAGCATAGTGCTTCCTGGCCCAGGAGGAATGAATGCATGTTTGCTAATTACAAAAGCAATGAGGGCCTGGCTTAGGGAAGCTGAATCTATGCTCAGGGCAGGGACTTTGGATCCATGACTTGAACTTTGGGTCCATATGTGGAGAATCAGGGCCACACCTTTTCCAGATCTGCAGGAGATTTCTTTGTCAGTAGACTTGTGCCTGTTGTCTAATAGCCTACCCTTCTGTCTTCCAGCACTCAGCAGGCCACTTCCCCTCCTCCTGGAATCAAGTGGGATAATTTGAACAACCCATTATTCATCTTTCAGTGGAGTAAACAATCTGTCCACAGGAGGAAGGCTACCCAACATACTAACAATTTAGAAAGATTTTAGGAAAGCAAATGACATTGTTATTGTGTGACTTTACAGTGGGGTCAGTGAAACTGCAGCTACTTTTCACCTGGTAGGTATCAGACAACCCCTGGGAGAAAAGAAAAACAAACAAACAAACAAACAAACAAACATACAAAAAACCAAAACAAACAAACAAACAAACGAACAAAAAACGCAGGTGATATACAATTTAGAGGAGGCATGTATTCCTCTTGAGAAGGTTAGTTCTTTATTCGTATTCTTGAATGCCTGTGCTCTAGAACACACAAATGTCCAATCAGGACATTTTTTGATCATCTATAACTGACTACCTCACTTCATATTGTTAATGTCAACTAATGTGAAAGCATGAAAGCTTCCTCCCTCTTCTTGCCCATCCTTTTCAGTGCTGTGACTACAAAAGCACTGGATGTTTTTATGTGGGCTTATAATGTAGGCAAGCAACCAACAGTGTAACACAGCTGTACCTATAAACTACAGCAGTGATTACCATGGCAAGATATTCCTATGGTTTCCATAGCGGCACTCATATCTTGATGGTAACTAACAGCTGTTCAGTTGAATTGAAGTCCCAACCAAGAAAATGGAAAAGATATCTGGTATAAGAAACCTGGCCAAGTACTCCAGGAGAATGAAGTCATGGATCTTAGAAAAAGACCTACAGCATTCAACTTAATAAACCACAACTATTGACCTAATTCTAATTTATAGACTTTTATCTACTTCTCTGTATCCATTGCCTTCCTCATAGAAAATCATTGAAACATGAAAATTAGTTGAAATGCCATAACAACATATTGCACAATAAACCAGGCTCTCTCTCTCTCTCTCTCTCTCTCTATATATATATATATATATATATATATATATATATATATATAAGATACATATACATATAAAGATGATAAATATTTATTTATAAATACATCATATATAACTATAAAATGTAAAATTCTATACCATGGAAGACATAAAAATCAACTCTAATGTTAGGATCAAGAACCATGATTATTATGACTATGTTTTAAAGAGATTGTCATTAAAGTAGAATTCAATGCAATATAATTGGAATAATGGTGAATATTAAGTGTATGTGTAAAAGCAATCTGTAATACCAGGCAAAACTATTTAAAAAGTATTCATCACTTGGTGAACAAACTAGCTGTTTAACAGTGTTTGAACTGAGTAAAATAAATTATTCCTTGCATTGTATATGAAAATATAAAAGAGTTATGTGAAGCTCACAGGTTTCTTAACAATGTTTTCAGTAGGGATAAGGTTATTGTGTAACAAACGCTGATTTCTCTATCCTCTTTTGTGGTTGGAAGCCTTGTTCTGAGAATCTCCTGTCTTAATGTTGTATAAACTTTGCTCCCCAGTGATCCACTGATACATCAATAAAGCAGCTATAACCAGGTGCTGAGCAGGATAGAGAATAGGGCTGGATTGCATACCAACATCCAGGACAGCCAAATCTATACAAAACCTTGATCTTCAAAAACAACAAAATAAAAATGTAAAAACCTCAGGATACCAAAATTAGCTTAGCAATGAATAGCAATTTCTTTGACTCTTTCTTGTGATTTAGAGACAGACTGGATAATGATGAAGCCCACATGAGCATTAAAAATGAAACAGAATGATCAATTTCAATCACAACACAGATAGAAACAAAAGGAAATGGTTTGAGATCATAGACACTCAAATCCAATCCCCAGTAAGGAATCTAGACAGGTTCCTCCTACAAAACCTTTAATACCTTCCTCAAAGAAGCACACAAAGAAGAAACAAATGTTCAATGATATTTTCCTACTTGATTTTGTGGACCTTTTCCACTCTCTGTTACTGAAGACCCAATTCTCAATTGCCCCTAGTACTCCAAAAGAACAGCAGTGGCAGCTCCCCTTTCCTGTGTCCAAGTCTCCTGTGGATTACAGACTCCCACTCTCTGTTCTGCTTCCGGGATCCCACCCCAAGTCCTCAGCTCAACCATAGGCCATGCTTGCATAGAGACCAAGACAGTATACAGGGATCCTCTCCATCTTTGTTACAGCACACACTCAATTCTCAGGATCTTGCCTAGTGACCAACAGAACACATGTGGCAAGATCCACTCCATACCATCCCAGCAAGCCTAACACCGTGAATACACTAGACAAGCAGGTCATTAAAAAGTAACACTGTGACAACACACTTTCTGAAAATTGAGAAACTAACAGAAAACCAAGAACAAAATCCCCCACACAACAAAAAGCACTTAGACCTATAAAAAAAAAAATAGAAAGAGAAGATAAAAAAACAATGAAACAAAGGGTTGGTTCTTTGCAAAAAACAAACAAGATAAATAAACCCTTACCTAAACAAATAAAAGACAGAGAGGAAATATCCAAAATAATAGAATCAGCAATTGTATTAAAATTTTTTTTTTCTTTAAAATCCCACTCATGTTATGTGAATGTTTTTTCTTTTAACCCCAGGTGTGGAGCACAAGGCTGCTTCAGTTTGTCCACAGTTGTTACTTATGATTGTCTCCTGTTCTTCCAGGCCTGTGGTTTTCCACCTGCACATAGTTTAATTCTGAGTCTTCTGGAGAGGGTACACATGCAGAGCCAAGAGAGGGCCCTGGTTCTTTGAAGAAGAAAGAAGCTGCTGCTCTTCCTGATGCTGTTCACCCACACTGCTACTCTGTTTGTCATTGCTTGTTTGTTGTACTGCTGGATATCCTGGTGATTAAGAGGTATTGCCCAAAGATCCTGACCACCCTAATCCAAAGGATGCAGTTAAAGAGACCTATATTTCTTTCCCCTCTAGCATTCTCTCTCCTTTACCAATTGGGGGTTTTGGAAGGAATAAGGGTTGTAAGGGAGGTATAGGTTTAAGAATCCAACTAAAGTGGTGAAGAGATGGCTTAGGTTAGGAGCACTGGCTCCTCTTCCAATAAACCCAAATCAAAGAGATTTAAACAAACAGTGCCATTTGTTGTTTGCTGTTTCAGGGGGCTTCTGGAATCCACACAACTGAGACAGTTATTGCACTAAAGAACCTTGACCCTAATCAGCATTAAGTAGCTGGAGATTCATTCCTTCTCTGTACTAACTGTTTTTTCTCCTAACTAGGGGGAGTGAGTGGAAGGGAAGTAGAGGTATTTAAGAACCAAGAATAAAGTAGGTATTTCAAAAAGGAAAGCTTACAGTTTTGCTCTCAGTAGTAGTTGAAAAAAGAAAAAAAAAAACAAAAAACAAAAAAACCTAATGTCACATTTTGTGTTCTTTCCATAGCTTAAATTGTGGCTTTCTTGCTTATTTCATTCCAAAGTAATACTTTTGCTACCAAAAAAAAAAAAAAAAAAAAAAAAAAACTCAACCTACAGGTCACCTGTGCCTGTGCCCTTTCATCAAAATACCCACTACTGTGAGGCTACATCTGAAAGCCAGAACCCATTTGGGTTCTCCTGGACATATTTCATCAGACAGAAGGCTATTCCAGAGTCCAGAGATGAACTACTAGAGGTATCTCCATACCTGACTTCAAGATATACTAGGAGTAATAGTAATAAAAACTTCATGGTACTGGCATAGAAGTAGGCTGGGTGATCAATGGTAACAAATCAAAGACCCAGAAATAAACCCACACACCCATGCACAATTGCTTTTGGACAAAAGGGGCCAAAACCATACAATGGAAAAAGACAGCGTCTTCAACAAATACTGCTGCTCCAAATACATGTCCACATGAAGAAAAATGCAAAGAGATCCATATTCCTCACCCTGCACAAAACTCAGGTACAGGTGGATCAACAACTTAACCATAAAGCCAGATTCCCAAAATCTGCCAGAGGAGAAAGTGGGTAAAAACCTTGAACTTACTGGTCCAAGAAACAACTTCCCTAACAGAACACCTGCAGTGCAGACTCTAAGATCTACAAGTAATAAATGGACCATCTTGAATCTCAAAAGCTTTTGTAAAGCAATGGACACTATTATTACCAGGAGATGGCAATCTACAGATTCAGAAAAAGGTCTTCACCAATCCTCCCTCTGACAAAGGGCTAATTTCCAGAATTATATTAAAGATTTCAAGAAATTAAACACCAACAAAGTAAATAATCCTATTAATAATTGGACACAGGGATAGAGAACTCTCAGCAGAGAATTCTTGAATGGTGCATAAGCACTTAAAGAAATGCTCAACATCCTTACTCATCAGGGAACTGCAAATGAAAATTAACTTTGAGACTCCATCTTACACCTGTCAGAATAACTAAGATCAAAACCTGAAGTAACAACACATGCTGGCAAGGATGTGCAGAAAGGGGAACACTCCTCCATTGCTGGCAGGGGAGCCAACTTGTACAACCATTTTGGAAATCAGTGTGGCATTTTCTCAGAAACTGGGAAAAGACATACATAAAGACCCAGCTATACCACTTCACGGGATACAATGAAAGTTGCTCCAACATACAACAAGGACATTTCCTCAACGATGTTCATAGCAGCTTCATTTCTAGTAACCAGAAACTGGAAACAACCTATATGCCTCTCAACCAAAGAATGGGAAAGAAACTGATATATTTACAGAGAAGAATACTAACTGTCGCGCGCAACTTTCGCCGATAAGGAAGACGCGGCAACCGAAGATTTGTCCAGCAGAATCTTTATTGTACAGCTCTTTTAGGTAGATGGAGAAGGACGCCGGCCCCAAAGGTGCTCTGCTTAAATAGCCTGCAGGCTACGTGCTCGTCTGTGATTGGTGCTCCGCACAATACCCAATTACCATGTGTTCTCTGAAGGGGAGAGCACTCAAGCCCATATTAGCATCATGTGGCGCATGCGCTACTGTAAGGCGGGTTCTGGCAAGAAGAACCAGGAAGCAGGGAGCCAGCGCCATCTAGTAATGGCGAATGCGGCTCCCGACATCTCCCCCTTTCTTTAAAATTACAAACAAAGCCAAAACGTAATACTATGAGATTTCCGATCAGCTCACTGACTCAACAGTAAGCGATCAAGGAGGTTACATAGTATAAGAGACCCTTTGCACCTTGAACCCCGTGCAATGGGAACCTGAGCCCTGGGAGATGCAAAGGTCTGTTCAGAACAGCATCCTGGTGCAATGGGAACCTGTGCCCGTCAGGAGTGCCATGAGTTCTGACAGTGTCTCAACGGCTAAGCATGTTTAACCAAACTTGAGGGGATGATCCCTGTTCGACAGCCAGCATAGCCTGAACTATGGCCACATTCTTTGCATGTTGTTGTCTTTTGAACTTGCAAAGCAACCAAAGACAGAGGAGCAGTCCTGCAAACAAGGTCACTCCAAACAATCCTACACCAACCCATTCTTTAAAATAGGAGAAGGCAGAGGATATCCAAGTAAACAATTCTTGTGTAACAGAAATATCCAGACGAGTGAAATTAATTTGAACTATGAATATCTATCGCTTTACTCACTGATGCAGACAAGTTATTAAGGGTTTGAGCAGTAGCCACCTGACCCTGTAGCGCTAAAGCTGACACGGTTAAATAGTAACCATAGGCGAGAGATCTGTACAACTCCCTCCTGCACCACAAAGCAGCCAAGCATCAAAGGGATCAATATCATAACTCCACGGATCCATCACTGTAATCACCCAGCAAAATACAGGAATTGGCACATGACTGATTCACGGTAAAACATAGACTGCCCTTAACGTCCCAAGTGTCATTATTTGGATAGGAGCTACATCTTTAGACATTGGCAAATACGGTAGCCCCAAAGAGTCATTGGTGGTGAAGAATCTTGGGAAGACTTGTGCATCATGCATCACCAGCATGGGTCGAGGAAAGGCTGACAGGATTCCCCATCGAATCTCTTGACCCGTCGCCTGCAAGTTCATCAGCATTCCTATCAGCGGCAGGATCCAAAGCAGGGTCATCATGCTTCACCACTCAAGTCAACCGTGCTGGAACCCAGATTGGATTTTCTTGACCCTGTGGGAAAACACAAACAGCTCCCCTGGATCCTATTAAAATAGGATCCGGTCCTTTCCATTGATTATCAAGTACATCTTTCCATTTTACAAGTTCTTTTGGAGATGCATGGGTGACATGTTTGTCTGCCACAGACTGTCCATTAGAATCCAATTTTAAAAAATTTAAGGTAAATAGAGTAAGGGAAAGAGTCGCTTTCTGACCCATACTGGGGCAGATTCCCCCTTTTTGTTTTTGTAAATAAGTTTTGATTGTGCTATGTGCACGTTCCACCATGCCCTGTCCTTGCGGATTGTAGGGCAGTCCCGTGACATGATGGACTTCCATCCTATAGCAGAATTGTTGAAATGTTTTGGAAGTATAAGCAGGTCCGTTATCAGTCTTCAACTGTCGTGGCTTTCCCCATGCTGCCCAAGCCTCCAGGCAATGGGTGATAACATGAGCCACCTTTTCTCCTGATAAAGGTGTGGCGTGGACAACCCCGGAACAGGTATCCACAGAGACATGAACATACTTTAACTTACCAAAAGCAGGAATATGGGTAACATCCATTTGCCAGATATGTAAGGGTTTTAATCCTCTGGGGTTAACACCAATAGCAGGTGAAGGTCTAAACTCTGCGCAATTGGCACATTTTAGTACAATATCGCGGGCATCTGCTCGCGAAATGCCAAATTTTATTCTAAGTGTCTCTGCCGGAACATGATATAACTCATGGAAAGCGGCAGCATTGTGCACAGGATTAAGCATAAGATAAACTGCTTTAGTGGCTTTATCAGCCAGGTCATTAGCTCTGGCCATGGGTCCAGGTAATAGCGTATGCGCTCTCATATGTTGAATAAAAAAGGGATTTACTCTTGTTCTAATAGATTGTTGAATATCAGCAAAAACTTGTGCAACAGTACTTTTGGAGGAAATTAGTCCTACTGTTTCTAGAATTCGTACTGCTCCCACCACGTAATGTGAGTCGGAGATAATATTTAAGGGCTGAGGAAAGGCTCGTAGAACCTCAGCTACAATAGCACATTCAACCAATTGCGGGGACGAAAAATTAAAGCACTTTTGAAATGCTTGATTGTCAACAACATAACTTCCTATACCTGTCTTGGACCCATCAGTAAAAACATCAGTAGCTCCTATAATAGGCTGATTTTTAGTATTTTTGGGAAATATAAATGCATTGGTTAAAGTGAACTGTAATAAAGGATGTTTTGGATAATGATTGTCTATATTACCAGAGAAGATACAGCGGAGAATTGCCCAAGTATCTATGGTGGCACATAACACATTTAACTGCTGAGCAGTGTAAGGCACAATGATAGATTCTGGCTCACAACCGAAGTGAGTTAGAGCCAACTGAACACCTTTTTGAGCAATTTCTCCCACCTGGGTTGGATAATGACTCAGCACCTTACCAGGGGAAGTCTGAGAATGGACCCACAATAGTGGTCCCTGCTGCCATAGCACCGCTGTAGGTTGCTGAGGCGAGGGAACAATACATAACTGAAATGGAATGGAAGGATCCAACCGGGATAGGGAAGCCTCTCCCAATTTCTTTTCTACCTTATCTAATACCTGAGCAGCTTCTGCCGTAAGCTGTCTGTAGGAAGTAATGGCCGAATCTCCCTCCAAAATGGCAAACAATGGTTTAAGCTCCGCAGTAGTCTGCAGTACATCTGCACTGACTCCACCAGAGCCTTTAATTGTTTTAAATCTAGAGGAGTGTGATGCCTTTGGTTTTGGGCATCTTCCCACACAGGGAATGCTGCCTGTATTTTTCTTACTTCCTTTCCAGGGATCCGTGAACTTCCTCCCCTGGTCTTATCTTTCTCTATTGCCTCATAAGGGGGCGCTGTTGGCCCATACCCAGGCGTGTAGGGCGGGGCGCGGCCATGTCTCCCTTTCTCATACCTTGCAGCTTCCTCATCCAACTCAGCCTGTTCAGCAGGGTCAAGCCCTGCTTCCTCCTCAGAGTCAGATGACTCTTGCCGATCCTCTCCGTCAGAGGACGTCTCCTCCTCAGAAGAGGATGATATTGTACAATTCTTAAACTCAGTGAGGAGAGGATACAATTTAGGGTCCTCCTCACTTTTATTTTCCCCTGTCTCAGAGGCAGGTAGCAACTTTAAGTTTTTTGCTTGCTGTTCAAGCTCTACTTCCTTTTTTGCAAGTTGCTTTGCCTTTTTCTCAAGTTCAGCTAGCTTATCTGATACTCCCCTTTCTTTACTTTTTACTTTCTTTTTCACAGGCTTATTTTCCTGTTTAGCCTTTTTTCCCTTTTCAGCTTCTGATAGACTATCTTGATGGTCTGATAAGGCCCGTTGGCCTTCCTTGATCTTTTCCTTACATCTTTCATCCTTAATGCAAGATTTTAACAGTTTATACAATGGCCACACCCCTGGTTTCAGGGTCCCCTGTTCTTTCTCTCGTGTTAAATCTCCTCTTAATTTATCCCACGATCCTTTAGAAAGGGACCCAGATACCACAAACCAGGGGGCTACTCGATCAATCTCCTTAAGAAAGTTCCGCAACACCCTGTCAGGGATTTTTAAATCCTTTTGCTTAAGCAGCGCCTGCGCTGCTTCTAAAATCGGTTTAGTTGGTTGGTTACCCATAGCTCCTTTATCTACAGGAGAGGGCGCGGCAGCTCAGTTATTTACCCGAGTCTTATGGCCAAATTATTCAAGGTCACAAAAAGGACGGACGCAAGTTTTATCCCGTTTCCCACAATTAAGACACAAACAGCACAAAAGGACAAACACGAAACTAACAACGAGAAACGGAATTACCCAGACCACAGAAATCATACCTTGCTGAAAAGTACTGCAGTTTCTCTCCCTGCTGGCTTGAATCTTCCTCCGACGAGCAGTCGGGGGTCCTTCGAGTGGTTCCTCCGCCCGGGGTCGGCGAGTTCCCGGGTTTTCGGCACCACTTGTCGCACGCAACCTTCGCCAATAAGGAAGACGCGGCAACCGAAGATTTGTCCAGCAGAATCTTTATTGTACAGCTCTTTTAGGTAGATGGAGAAGGACGCCGGCCCCAAAGGTGCTCTGCTTAAATAGCCTGCAGGCTACGTGCTCGTCTGTGATTGGTGCTCCGCACAATACCCAATTACCATGTGTTCTCTGAAGGGGAGAGCACTCAAGCCCATATTAGCATCATGTGGCGCATGCGCTACTGTAAGGCGGGTTCTGGCAAGAAGAACCAGGAAGCAGGGAGCCAGCGCCATCTAGTAATGGCGAATGCGGCTCCCGACAACTAACCAGCCATTAAAAACAAGGAAATCATGAAATCTGCAGGCAAATGGGTGCAACAAGAAAAGATCTTCCTGAGTGAAATAACACAGACCCAGAAAGACACACAGAAGACAGTACTAAGCCTCAAGGACAACAAAAACAGGACAATGAAATTCCCTTTTAGGGGCCAGAGCTCCAGACTCTCCTTCTCTCCAGGGAATCCACACTCAGAAAGGCTGACAGGGCAAGGGCCTCTGCCCAGGTCACGACATCCAGTCTGGCTCAAAGTCCATCCCACCTCTAACACATGGGACTCTACTAGCTCAGCAGACCA
>JAEOAE010002290.1:0-10298 GCA_036365155.1 Meriones psammophilus | reverse complement strand
TTGAAAACCCGCCTAAACGAAATGAGCCCAGAGCACTTGAAAACCCGCTTCCAACGAAATGAGCCCAGAGCACTTGAAACCCGCCTCCAACGAAATGAGCCCAGAGCACTTGAAAACCCGCTTCCAACGAAATGAGCCCAGAGCACTTGAAAACCCGCTTCTAAACAAATGAGCCCAGAGCACTTGAAAATGAGCCCAGAGCACTTGAAAACCCGCTTCCAAAAATGAGCCCAGAGCACTTGAAAACCCGCTTCCAACGAAATGAGCCCAGAGAACTTGAAAACCCGCTTCCAACGAAATGAGCCCAGAGAACTTGAAAACCAGCTTCCAAACGAAATGAGCCCAGAGCACTTGAAAACCCGCTTCCAACGAAATGAGCCCAGAGCACTTGAAAACCCGCTTCCAATGAAATGAGCCCAGAGCACTTGAAAACCCCGCTTCCAACGAAATGAGCCCAGAGCACTTGAAAACCCGCTTCCAACGAAATGAGCCCAGAGCACTTGAAAACCCGCTTCCAACGAAATGAGCCCAGAGCACTTGAAAACCCGCTCCAACGAAATGAGCCCAGAGCACTTGAAACCCGCACAACAAAATGAGCCCAGAGCACTTGAAAACCGCTTCCAAAGAAATGAGCCCAGAGCACTTGAAAACCGCTCCCAACGAAATGAGCCCAGAGCACTTGAAAACCCGCTTCCAACGAAATGAGCCCAGAGCACTTGAAAACCCGCTTCCAACGAAATGAGCCCAGAGCACTTGAAAACCCGCTTCCAACGAAATGAGCCCAGAGCACTTGAAAACCCGCTTCAACGAAATGAGCCCAGAGCACTTGAAAACCCGCTTCCAACGAATGAGCCCAGAGCACTTGAAAACCCGCCCAACGAATGAGCCCAGAGCACTTGAAAACCCGCTTCCAACTAAATGAGCCCAGAGCACTTGAAAACCCGCTTCCAACGAAATGAGCCCAGAGCACTTGAAAACCCGCTTCCAACGAAATGAGCCCAGAGCACTTGAAAACCCGCTTCCAACGAAATGAGCCCAGAGCACTTGAAAACCCGCTTCCAACGAAATGAGCCCAGAGCACTTGAAAACCCGCTTCCATCTAAATGAGCCCAGAGCACTTGAAAACCCGCTTCCAACGAAATGAGCCCAGAGCACTTGAAAACCCGCTTCCAACGAAATGAGCCCAGAGCACTTGAAAACCCGCTTCAACGAAATGAGCCCAGAGCACTTGAAAACCCGCTTCCAACGAAATGAGCCCAGAGCACTTGAAAAACCCGCTTCCAACGAAATGAGCCCAGAGCACTTGAAAACCCGCTTCCAACGAAATGAGCCCAGAGCACTTGAAACCCGCTTCCAAATCGAAATGAGCCCAGAGCACTTGAAAACCCGCTAAACGAAATGAGCCCAGAGCACTTGAAACCCCGCTCCAACGAAATGAGCCCAGAGCACTTGAAAACCCGCTTCCAACGAAATGAGCCCAGAGAACTTGAAAACCTGCTTCCAAACGAAATGAGCCCAGAGCACTTGAAACCCGCTTCCAACCAAAATGAGCCCAGAGCACTTGAAAACCCGCTTCCAATGAAATGAGCCCAGAGCACTTGAAAACCCGCTCCAACGAAATGAGCCCAGAGCACTTGAAAACCCGCTTCCAACGAAATGAGCCCAGAGCACTTGAAAACCCGCTTCCAACGAAATGAGCCCAGAGCACTTGAAAACCCGCTTCCAACGAAATGAGCCCAGAGCACTTGAAAACCCGCTTCCAACGAAATGAGCCCAGAGCACTTGAAAACCCGCATCCAACGAAATGAGCCCAGAGCACTTGAAAACCCGCTTCCAACGAAATGAGCCCAGAGCACTTGAAAACCAGCTTCCAACAAATGAGCCCAGAGCACTTGAAAACCCGCCCAAACAAATGAGCCCAGAGCACTGAAAACCCGCTTCCAAAGAAATGAGCCCAGAGCACTTGAAAACCCGCTTCCAACGAAATGAGCCCAGAGCACTTGAAAACCCGCTTCCAACGAAATGAGCCCAGAGCACTTGAAAACCCGCTTCCAACAAATGAGCCCAGAGCACTTGAAAACCCGCTTCCAACGAAATGAGCCCAGAGCACTTGAAAACCCGCTTCCAACGAAATGAGCCCAGAGCACTTGAAAACCCGCCCAAACGAAATGAGCCCAGAGCACTTGAAAACCCGCTTCCAACGAAATGAGCCCAGAGCACTTGAAAACCGCTCCAACGAATGAGCCCAGAGCACTTGAAAACCCGCCAACAAATGAGCCCAGAGCACTTGAAAACCCTTGAAAAATGAGCCCAGAGCACTTGAAAACCCGCTTCCAACGAAATGAGCCCAGAGCACTTGAAAACCCGCTTCCAAAAATGAGCCCAGAGCACTTGAAAACCCGCTTCAAACTAAATGAGCCCAGAGCACTTGAAAACCCGCTTCAACGAAATGAGCCCAGAGCACTTGAAAACCCGCTTCCAACGAAATGAGCCCAGAGCACTTGAAACCCGCTTCCAAAGAAATGAGCCCAGAGCACTTGAAAACCGCTTCAAATCGAAATGAGCCCAGAGCACTTGAAAACCTGCCTTCCAACGAAATGAGCCCAGAGCACTTGAAAACCCGAAAATGAGCCCAGAGCACTTGAAAACCCGCTTCCAAAAATGAGCCCAGAGCACTTGAAAACCAGCTTCCAAACAAATGAGCCCAGAGCACTTGAAAACCACTTCCAACGAAATGAGCCCAGAGCACTTGAAAACCCGCTTCCAACGAAATGAGCCCAGAGCACTTGAAAACCCGCTTCCAACGAAATGAGCCCAGAGCACTTGAAACCCGCTTCCAAAGAAAATGAGCCCAGAGCACTTGAAAACCCGCTTCCAACGAAATGAGCCCAGAGCACTTGAAAACCCGCTTCAAACAAATGAGCCCAGAGCACTTGAAAAAACCCGCTTCCAACGAAATGAGCCCAGAGCACTTGAAACCCGCTTCCAACGAAATGAGCCCAGAGCACTTGAAAACCCGCTTCCAACGAAATGAGCCCAGAGCACTTGAAAACCCGCTTCCAACGAAATGAGCCCAGAGCACAAGAAAACCCGCTTCCAACGAAATGAGCCCAGAGCACTTGAAACCCGCTTCCAACGAAATGAGCCCAGAGCACTTGAAAACCCGCTTCCAACGAAATGAGCCCAGAGCACTTGAAAACCCGCTTCAACGAAATGAGCCCAGAGCACTTGAAAACCCGCTTCCAATGAAATGAGCCCAGAGCACTTGAAAACCGCTTCCAACGAAATGAGCCCAGAGCACTTGAAAACCCGCTTCAAACAAAATGAGCCCAGAGCACTTGAAACCCGCTTCCAACGAAATGAGCCCAGAGCACTTGAAAACCCGCTTCCAAAGAAATGAGCCCAGAGCACTTGAAAACCCGCTTCCAACTAAATGAGCCCAGAGCACTTGAAAACCCGCTTCCAACAAATGAGCCCAGAGCACTTGAAAACCGCTTCCAACTAAATGAGCCCAGAGCACTTGAAAACCCGCCTTCCAACGAAATGAGCCCAGAGCACTTGAAACCCGCTTCCAAAACAAATGAGCCCAGAGCACTTGAAAACCCGCTTCCAACGAAATGAGCCCAGAGCACTTGAAAACCCGCTTCCAAACAAAATGAGCCAGAGCACTTGAAAACCCGCTTCCAACGAAATGAGCCCAGAGCACTTGAAAACCCGCCTCCAACGAAATGAGCCCAGAGCACTTGAAAACCGCTTCCAACGAAATGAGCCCAGAGCACTTGAAAACCCGCTTCCAACGAAATGAGCCCAGAGCACTTGAAAACCCGCTTCAACGAAATGAGCCCAGAGCACTTGAAAACCCGCTCCAACGAAATGAGCCCAGAGCACTTGAAAACCCGCTTCCAATGAAATGAGCCCAGAGCACTTGAAAACCCGCTTCCAACGAAATGAGCCCAGAGCACTTGAAAACCCGCTTCCAACGAAATGAGCCCAGAGCACTTGAAACCCGCTTCCAACGAAATGAGCCCAGAGCACTTGAAACCCGCTTCAACGAAATGAGCCCAGAGCACTTGAAAACCCGCTCCAACGAAATGAGCCCAGAGCACTTGAAAACCCGCTTCCAACGAAATGAGCCCAGAGCACTTGAAAACCCGCTTCCAAAAATGAGCCCAATGAGCCCAGAGCACTTGAAAACCCGCTTCCAACGAAATGAGCCCAGAGCACTTGAAAACCCGCACCAACGAAATGAGCCCAGAGCACTTGAAAACCCGCTTCCAACGAAATGAGCCCAGAGAACTTGAAAACCCGCTTCCAACGAAATGAGCCCAGAGCACTTGAAAACCCGCTTCCAACTAAATGAGCCCAGAGCACTTGAAAACCCGCTTCCAATGAAATGAGCCCAGAGCACTTGAAAACCCGCTTCCAACGAAATGAGCCCAGAGCACTTGAAAACCCGCTTCCAACGAAATGAGCCCAGAGCACTTGAAAACCCGCTTCCAACGAAATGAGCCCAGAGCACTAGAAAACCCACTTCCAACGAAATAAGCCCAGAGCAATTGAAAACCCGCTTCCAAAGAAATGTGCCCAGAGCACTTGAAAACCCGCTTCCAAACAAATGAGCCCAGAGCACTTGAAAACCCGGTTCCAGCGAAATGAGCCCAGAGCACTTGAAAACCCGCTTCCAACGAAATGAGCCCAGAGCACTTGAAAACCCGCTTCCAACAAATGAGCCCAGAGCACTTGAAAACCCGCTTCCAATGAAATGAGCCCAGAGCACTTGAAAACCCGCTTCCAACGAAATGAGCCCAGAGCACTTGAAAACCCGCTTCCAATGAAATGAGCCCAGAGCACTTGAAAACCCGCTTCCAACAAAATGAGCCCAGAGCACTTGAAAACCCGCTTCCAACGAAATGAGCCCAGAGCACTTGAAAACCCGCTTCCAACGAAATGAGCCCAGAGCACTTGAAAACCCGCCTAAACGAAATGAGCCCAGAGCACTTGAAAACCGCTTCCAACGAAATGAGCCCAGAGCACTTGAAAACCCGCTTCCAACGAAATGAGCCCAGAGCACTTGAAAACCCGCTTCAAACGAAATGAGCCCAGAGCACTTGAAAACCCGCTTCCAACGAAATGAGCCCAGGGCACTTGAAACCCGCTTTCCAACGAAATGAGCCCAGAGCACTTGAAAACCCGCTTCCAACGAAATGAGCCCAGAGCACTTGAAAACCGCTTCCAACGAAATGAGCCCAGAGCACTTGAAAAACCCGCTCCAACGAAATGAGCCCAGAGCACTTGAAAACGTGCTTCAACGAATGAGCCCGCTTCCAAAGAAATGAGCCCAGAGCACTTGAAAACCCGCTTCCAACGAAATGAGCCCAGAGCACTTGAAAACCCGCTTCCAACGAAATGAGCCCAAGGCACTTGAAAACCGGCTTCCAAGAAATGAGCCCAGAGCACTTGAAAACCCGCTTCAAACGAAATGAGCCCAGAGCACTTGAAAACCCGCTTCCAACGAAATGAGCCCAGAGCACTTGAAAACCCGCTTCCAACGAAATGAGCCCAGAGCACTTGAAAACCCGCTTCCACGAAATGAGCCCAGAGCACTTGAAAACCCGCTTCCAACGAAATGAGCCCAGAGCACTTGAAAACCCGCTCCAACGAAATGAGCCCAGAGCACTTGAAAACCCGCTTCAAACGAAATGAGCCCAGAGCACTTGAAAACCCGCTTCCAACGAAATGAGCCCAGAGCACTTGAAAACCCGCTTCAAACGAAATGAGCCCAGAGCACTTGAAAACCCGCTTCCAACACCCAGAGCACTTGAAAACCCGCTTCCAACGAAATGAGCCCAGAGCACTTGAAAACCCGCTTCCAACGAAATGAGCCCAGAGCACTTGAAAACCCGCTTCCAACGAAATGAGCCCAGAGCACTTGAAAACCCGCTTCCAACGAAATGAGCCCAGAGCACTTGAAAACCCGCTCCAACGAAATGAGCCCCAGAGCACTTGAAAACCCGCTTCCAACTAAAAGAGCCCAGAGCACTTGAAAACCCGCTTCCAACGAAATGAGCCCAGAGCACTTGAAAACCCGCTTCCAACGAAATGAGCCCAGAGCACTTGAAAACCCGCTTCCAACGAAATGAGCCCAGAGCACTTGAAAACGCGCTTCCAACGAAATGAGCCCAGAGCACTTGAAAACCCGCTTCCAACGAAATGAGCCCAGAGCACTTGAAAACCCGCCTAACAAATGAGCCCAGAGCACTTGAAAACCCGCTTCAACGAAATGAGCCCAGAGCACTTGAAAACCCGCTTCAACGAATGAGCCCAGAGCACTTGAAAACCCGCTTCCAAAGAAATGAGCCCAGAGCACTTGAAACCCGCTTCCAACAAAATGAGCCCAGAGCACTTGAAAACCGCTTCCAACGAAATGAGCCCAGAGCACTTGAAAACCCGCTTCCAACGAAATGAGCCCAGAGCACTTGAAAACCCGCTCCAACGAAATGAGCCCAGAGCACTTGAAAACCCGCTTCAAAACGAAATGAGCCCAGAGCACTTGAAAACCCGCTTCCAACGAAATGAGCCCAGAGCACTTGAAAACCCGCTTCAAACGAAATGAGCCCAGAGCACTTGAAAACCCGCTTCAACGAAATGAGCCCAGAGCACTTGAAAACCGCTTAAACGAAATGAGCCCAGAGCACTTGAAAACCCGCTTCCAACGAAATGAGCCCAGAGCACTTGAAAACCCGCTTCCAACGAAATGAGCCCAGAGCACTTGAAAACCCGCTTCCAACGAAATGAGCCCAGAGCACTTGAAAACCCGCTTCCAACGAAATGAGCCCAGAGCACTTGAAAACCCGCTTCCAACAAATGAGCCCAGAGCACTTGAAAACCCGCTTCCAACGAAATGAGCCCAGAGCACTTGAAAACCCGCTTCCAACGAAATGAGCCCAGAGCACTTGAAAACCCGCTTCCAACAAAATGAGCCCAGAGCACTTGAAAACCCGCTTCCAAAGAAATGAGCCCAGAGCACTTGAAAACCCGCTTCCAACGAAATGAGCCCAGAGCACTTGAAAACCCGCTTCCAACGAAATGAGCCCAGAGAGCACTTGAAACCCGCTTCCAAACGAAATGAGCCCAGAGCACTTGAAAACCCGCTTCCAAAGAAATGAGCCCAGAGCACTTGAAAACCCGCTTCCAAAAAATGAGCCCAGAGCACTTGAAAACCCGCTTCCACAAAATGAGCCCAGAGCACTTGAAAACCCGCTTCCAACAAAATGAGCCCAGAGCACTTGAAAACCCGCTTCCAACGAAATGAGCCCAGAGCACTTGAAACCCGCCTCCAACGAAATGAGCCCAGAGCACTTGAAAACCCGCTTCCAACGAAATGAGCCCAGAGCACTTGAAAACCCGCTCCAAACAAAATGAGCCCAGAGCACTTGAAAACCCGCTTCCAACGAAATGAGCCCAGAGCACTTGAAAACCCGCTTCCAACGAAATGAGCCCAGAGCACTTGAAAACCCGCTTCCAACGAAATGAGCCCAGAGCACTTGAAAACCCGCTTCCAACGAAATGAGCCCAGAGCACTTGAAAACCCGCTTCCAACGAAATGAGCCCAGAGCACTTGAAAACCCGCTTCCAACGAAATGAGCCCAGAGCACTTGAAAACCCGCTTCCAACGAAATGAGCCCAGAGCACTTGAAAACCCGCTTCCAAACGAAATGAGCCCAGAGCACTTGAAAACCCGCCTTCAAACTAAATGAGCCCAGAGCACTTGAAAACCCGCTTCCAACGAAATGAGCCCAGAGCACTTGAAAACCCGCTTCCAACGAAATGAGCCCAGAGCACTTGAAAACCCGCTTCCAACGAAATGAGCCCAGAGCACTTGAAAACCCGCTTCCAACGAAATGAGCCCAGAGCACTTGAAAACCGCTTCCAACGAAATGAGCCCAGAGCACTTGAAAACCCGCTTCCAACGAAATGAGCCCAGAGCACTTGAAAACCCGCTTCCAACGAAATGAGCCCAGAGCACTTGAAAACCCGCTTCCAACGAAATGAGCCCAGAGCACTTGAAAACCCGCTTCCAACGAAATGAGCCCAGAGCACTTGAAAACCCGCTTCCAACGAAATGAGCCCAGAGCACTTGAAAACCCAGAGCTTCCAACTAAATGAGCCCAGAGCACTTGAAAACCCGCTTTCCAAAATGAGCCCAGAATGAGCCCAGAGCACTTGAAAACCCGCTTCCAACGAAATGAGCCCAGAGCACTTGAAAACCCGCTTCCAACGAAATGAGCCCAGAGCACTTGAAAACCCGCTTCCAACGAAATGAGCCCAGAGCACTTGAAAACCCGCTTCCAACGAAATGAGCCCAGAGCACTTGAAAACCCGCTTCCAACGAAATGAGCCCAGAGCACTTGAAAACCCGCTTCAACAAATGAGCCCAGAGCACTTGAAAACCCGCTTCCAACTAAATGAGCCCAGAGCACTTGAAAACCCGCTTCCAACGAAATGAGCCCAGAGCACTTGAAAACCCGCTTCCAACGAAATGAGCCCAGAGCACTTGAAAACCCACTTCCAACGAAATGAGCCCAGAGCACTTGAAAACCCGCTTCCAACGAAATGAGCCCAGAGCACTTGAAAACCCGCTTCCAACGAAATGAGCCCAGAGCACTTGAAACCCGCTTCAACGAATGAGCCCAGAGCACTTGAAAACCCGCCTCCAACGAAATGAGCCAGAGCACTTGAAACTGCCTAACAAATGAGCCTGTACACTGAAACCTGCTTCCAATGGAATGAGCCCAGAGCACTTTGAAAACCTGCTTCCAAATCGAAATGAGCCCAGAGCACTTGAAAACCCGGCTCTGAACGGGAATGAGCTTTCCAGAGCACTTGAAAACTCCGCTTTCCAAATCTAAATGAGCCCAGAACACTTGAAAACCCGCTCAATCCAAAAATGAGCGAACTTATTACCTCGCCTAAACTAAATGAGCCCTTGAACTTGAAAACCCGCTTCAACAAAATGAGCTCAAAGCATAAAACCCGCTTCAAACTTGAGCCGAAGTACTTGAAACCTGCCTAACGAACAGGAGTCCAGAGAGCACTTGAAACCTGCCTCTGGAAGGAAATGTGATCTAGAGCACTGAAACCCGCCTAATCTAAATGAGCCCAGAGCACTTGGAAAACTCCGCCTCCAACAAATGAGACTCAGGCACTTGAAACCTATTTCCAATCAAATGAGACTAGGTACTGAAACCTGCTTCTAACGAATGAGCCTAAGAGCACTTGAAAACCCGCCTAATCGATAAATGAGCCCAGAGCAATTGAAAACCTGCTTAAATGAAATGAGCCCAGACACTTGAAACCTGCCTCAAAGAAAATGGAGCCCAGAGCACTTGAAAACCAGCTCAATCCAAATGAGACTAGGCACTTGAAAAACCTGGCTCAACGAAATGACCCTAGAGCACTTGAAAACCCACATGAACTAAATGAACTCCAGGGTACTTGAAACCCGCCCAAAGAAATGAGCCCAGGCACTTGAAACCTGTTCAAACGCAAATGAGCTCAGCGCACTTGAAAAACTTCCTTAACGGAATGAAAGGGCACGCCCGCCTAACGAATCACTTGAAAACCCGCTTTCCAAATTTAAAAATGAGCAGTGACCACTTGCAATCCCGCCTAACGCAATGAGCCCAGGTACTTGAAAACCCGCTTCAACGAATGAGCTCAGAGAACTTGAAAACCTGCCTAACGGAATGAGCCCAGAGCACTTGAAAAACCGTCTTTCAACTAAAATGGAGACCACGGCACTTGAAATCCGTCACTCTAACGTAAATGAGCCTAATGGGTGACTTGAAACCGTCTAAATTAAATGAGCCCAGACCACTTATAACCGCTTCCAACTAATGAGCCCAGGGCACTTGTGTACCCGCCTAAGGAAATGAGCCTAGAGTACTTGAAAACTGCTTCAAACGAAATGAGCCCAGAGAACTTGAAAACCCGCTTCAACCAAATGAGACCAGAGCACTAGAAAACCTGTTTCCAATGAAATGAGCCCAGAGCATTTGAAAACCCGCTTCAAACGAAATGAGCCCAGAGCACTTAACCCGCTTCCAACGAAATGAGCCCAGAGCACTTGAAAACCCGCTGTAACGAAATGAGCCCAGAGCACCTGAAAACCCGCTTCCAACGAAATGTGCCCAGAGCAATTGAAAACCTGCTTCCAATGAAATGAGCCAAGAGCACTTGAAAAACCGCATCCACCGAAATGAGCCCAGAGCACCTAAAACCCGCTCCAATGAAATGAG
>JAEOAE010000079.1:0-11879 GCA_036365155.1 Meriones psammophilus | reverse complement strand
TTTGCTGAGCACAGCATCCTGAAACTCCCTGGTCGCCCTGGATTCTCTTCAGCTGAGGTCTGCCCCTATGGGCCTGGGCCCCCAAAGGCCTAGATGCAAGGCACGAGGCCCCACGCTGAGCTGGAAGGCGGTTCTTCCTTTTCAAATGCTGCTTTGGGCCTGGCGCATGCGCAGGGGCACGCCTGGGAAAACAGGTCCCTAGCACCTGGCCGAGAGAGTGTAACTCAGGCCTGCTGCTGCTGCTGGCTCAGGCTTCTCAGAGGCCCTTCCTTCCTGCTCGCGACTCCAGAGGACCCCAGGACGACCGATTCAGTCTCAACCTGGGCAGGAGGGACTCTACAGACCGTCTGGCGAGATTGGGGAGGCTTTCTTTGTGTTCTTTCATTGCCCTTGGTGGCTAACGCCTTGTGGCTGGAGGCAGTGGTCTCAGATCAGGGAAAAAGCCAGCGCTCCCCCTAGACCTCAGTCTCTTTTCCCCACGCTGCCCTGGAACTCACAGGGGCACCTGCCTCTGCCTCCTACGAGAGCCAAGGCATGTGCCACCTGCATGGATAAAAGCCCTCGATTCTCTCCCTGCAGAGGCGAAGATCCGACACCAGACAGGGTCCAGAGGTCCTTCCCTTAGCGGACACCACCCTTACCCTCAGCCTGATCGTCTGACCACTGTCCAGGGACAACGGACAGGGGGGAATCGCTCCTCCCTGGGAGGCCAACCTGAAAGAGGTCTGTTCTGGGCACCGGGGGTTCACCTAGTAGGATCGATTCTCTACTCTGGCTGGCCTGGAAGCACGAGCAGGGTCCTGCTCTCAGCTTCCTCTGCTCAGTGTGTCCAGGCCTGGGCCACCCATCCAGCTCACAGTGCCTTTGCGTGGTCAGGGCAGCCCTGGTCCCTGGAATGAGACACAGGAATTGATTCACTCTCCTGTGGGCATTAGTGATCTGAAGTGAGAAAAAAGGCCCCCAGAAAGCAGCTATTGAGACTAGTAGACTGAAGTGGTGCCCAAGAGATGAACAGGACATGTGCCTGGTTGGAAGGAGACAGGGTCTTGGAGCCAGAATGGCAGCAAGACTCTTCTGTCTTGAAATTGAGGACCTATCCGCCTCCAGGGAGGAGGTGGCAAGCTAGACCTGCAGGGATGGGAGCCTTGTGGAATCAGAAATCTGGCCCATAAGTGGCAGGGAGGAACCCAGTGTGGAATAGTGCGAGGATGACTCCCAGGAGAGAGAGTTATCAGGCGGGCATGAGGGCAGAGGTCGAACCTGAGCATCCAGGATGAGAGGAGCTGGGCGTCTCAGTGCGCCTGCCTGAGGCATCAGCACTGTAAGTCATAGAGTGAGGACCCAAGGGGCTGGCTGCTGTCAGCAGCGGAATCGGGCTCCAAGGGGTCAGACAGGACTCCTAGGGCGAGCACGCCACAGAGGAAGGTTCCTTCTCGATCCAGAGCAGAAGCCGCGGACAATCTTTCTCACACCCAAGCCAGCCACTGCTCTATATTCCTCCTAGAGAAACACAGACACACACACATCTCATTTAGGGAATGCACACATTGCATGCAGGGCCACACCGTTGCTCCCTCCTGGAAAAGAAGGGCCAGGAGAGTGTCTCCCAGTGTAAGCCCAACACTCAGGCTTGGAAATGGGAGGCACCCACCGCTCAAGCACTCGGCGATTACTAAACCCAGTGAGTCCCTTTACCTCTCACAGAACCCAAAAGGGCTGCTAAGGGACCTGCTGCTCCAAAAGCTACCTCAGCCTTTTCCAGCAGCGAAGAGGGCGGCCTAAGGCGAGAATGCATCTGGGGCGAGGGTTTGCCCTAGGATCTTGCTGAGCACAGCATCCTGGCTCCCTGGGCCGCCCTGGATTCTCTGCAGCTGAGGTCTGCCTATGGGCCTGGGACCCTCTGAGCCTAGATGCAGGCACGAGGCCCCACGCTGAGCTGAAGGCGGTTCTTCCTTTTCAAACATCACTGCTTTGGGCCTGGCGCATGCGCACAGGCGCCTGGGAGAAAAACAGTCCCAGCACCCTAGCCGAGAGGGTGTAACTCCGAGCCTGCTGCTGCTGCTGGCTCAGGCTTCTCAGGAAGAGCCGCTGCCTTCCTGCCTAGCGACGCTCAGGGACCCAGGACGACCCGGTCCAGTCTCAACCTGGGCAGGAGGACTCTAGCCGTCTGGCGAGATTCGAGAGGCTTTCTTTGTGTTCTTTCATTGCCCTTTTTGAGCACAGTGCTGCCTTGCTTGTGGCTGGAGCAGTGGTCTCCCAGGCATCATGGAAAGCCAGCGCTGCCCTAGCCCCTCAGTCTCTGTTACATGCTGCCCTGGAACTCACGGGAGGGCACCTGCCTCTGCCTCCCGGCTTCTGAGAGCCAAGGCATGTGCCACCATGGATGAAAAGCCTAGATTCTCACTGAGGCGAGAAGATCCGACACCAGACAGGGCCCCAGAAGGTCCTTCCGCGCGGACACCACCCATCCCCTCAGCCTGGTCGATGCAGCCACTGTCCAGGGACAGCAGCGGACATGAGAGTCAGCTCCTCCTGGGAGGCCAACCTGAAGAGGGTCTGTTCTGGGAGCAGGGTTCACACCTGTGGAATCAGGTTCTCTACTCTAGGCTGGCCTGGAAGCACAGGCCGGGGTCCTGCTCTCAGTTTCCCCTCTGCTCGATGTCCAGGCCTGGGCCACCCATCCCGCTCGATACGCTGCCATTGGTGGGCAGCCTGAGCCCTGGAACCAGGTCCCGAACCTGAGCACCCCAGGATGAGGCTGGCGTGCAGACTCTGCGCTGCCTAGGAGCCAGCACCAATGTGGGGTCAAAGTAGAAAGAAAGGACCCAAGGGGCTGGCTGCTGTCCGGCACAGCAGGAGAACGGGGCTCAGGGGTCGAACAGGACTCCCCTGGTGCAGGCCGTCCCACAGAGGCAGGCCACCACCCTACGAAAGGGGTTCTACCCCTTCGAATCAAAGAGCCAAGCCCACAACAATCCTTCTGCACCCCAGCCTGCATTTGCTCTAGTCCCTCCCTAGAGAAACACAGACACACACATCTCATTTGCAGGAATACATTTCATGCAGGGCCCCTGCTGTTGCCTCCCTCCGGGAAAAAGAAGGGCCATTTAAAGTGTCCTATGTGTAAGACAGCACTCAGGCTTGGGTAAATAGCACACGTTGATTCGGGCCCACTGCTGTTGCCTCCCTCCGGGAAAAAGAAGGGCCAGGATAGAAAGTTGGGAGAGCAACCCTTGCTCAAGACTCTAGGGTGCTACACAGATAGGCCCCTTTACCGCCTCTCAAAAGAAACCCTAAAAAAAAGGGCTGCTAGGGGACCTGTTTCCCCCAAAGCCACCTCCTCAGCTAACTTTCAAAAAGCACCCTATTGGGGGTGTGGCAAAGCCCAAGGGCTTCTGGGTGGTTTTCACTTGCCTAGGATTTTGCTGAGCACAGCATCCTGAAACTCCCTAGGTCGCCCTGGATTCTCTTCAGCTGAGGTCTGCCCTATGGGCCTGGGACCCTGCACAAGGCCTAGATGCAGGCACAGGCCTGCAGCTGAGCTGAAGGCGGTTCTTCCTTTTCAAATGCTGCTTTGGAGCCTGGCGCTGCGCAGGCGCCGGGGAAAAAACGGGTCCTAGCACCCTGGCGAGGGGGGTGTAACTCCGAGCCTGCTGCTGCTGCTGGCTCGGAAGCTGGGAAGGCCCTTCCTTCCTGCCCCGGACTCAGGGACCCCAGGACGACCCGATTCAGTCTCAACCGGGGCAGGAGGATTTGAGCCGTCCCGAGTTTGGGGAGGCTTTTTTTTGGGGGCCTTTTCATTCCCCCTTTGAGGGGGCGTTTGGCCGGTGGCTGGAGGCGGGGTCTCCCAGGGCATCAGGGAAAAACCAGCGCTGCCCTAGACCAAGGCCTCTTTCCCGCTGCCCGGGAACTAAAGGGGGGCACCTGCCTCTGCCCCCCGGGGCCTGAGACCCCAAGGCAGTGCCCCCCTCAGGATAAAAAGCCCCGATTCCCCCTGCAGGGGCGGGGAAGACCCCACCGGACGGGGTCCAGAAGGCCCTTTCCCCCCGGGGACACCCCCCCTTCCCCTCAGCCTGATGTTGCAGCCACTGTCCAGGGAAAAACGGGGGGAAGGGGGGAATCGCCCCCCCTGGGGGGCCAACCGGGAAAGAGGGTCTGTTCTGGGCAGGGGGGTTCACCGGGGGATCGGGGGTTCTTTTACTTTTGGGCGGGCCCAAGGGCCACAGGCCGGGGTCCTGCTCTAAATTTCCCCTCTGCTCAGTGCCCCGGCCCCCTGGCCCACCCACATCCCCCACAGTGTTTTGCCGTGGTCAGGGCAGTTTGGTCCCGGGAAAAAAAGGCCTGGGGAATTGATTCACCTTTGGGGCATTAGTGATCTAAAGGTGAGAAAAAGGTCCCCAGAAAGCAGCTATTGAGACAGTAGACACAGAGGGGGGGTCCCCAAAAGGGGATAAACAAATGTTTATTTGGGAAGAGACGGGGTTTTGGGCCCAAAAATGGCAGAAAGGGACTTTCTGTCGGGGGAATTGAGGACCTATCCCCAGGGGGGGAAGGTGGCAAGCTAGACCGGGCGGGGATGGGAGCCGGGAATTAGAAATCTGGCCCATAGAAGTGGCAGAGGAACCCAGTGTGGAAATGATGCCGGGATGCCCCCAAGGGAAGAGAGTTATCAAGGCAGGCATGGGGGCAGGGGTCGGAACCTGAGCACCCAGGATGGGGCGGGGCGTGCAAAACACCCCTTGCCTGGGGGCCACCTGTAGGGAAAGAGTAAAAAGGACCCAAGGGGCTGGCTGTTCCAGCCCGGAGATCGGGCCCCAAAGGGGTCAGACGGGACCCCCAGGGCAGGCCCCCCCCACAGAGAGGGTTTCTCCCTTTCGATCCAAGAGCAAAGCCCGGACAATCTTTCTCACCCCCAAGCCAGCCCTGCTCTCCCCCCCTCCTAGAAAAAAACACAGACACACAAAATCTCATTTGGAATGCCACATTGACGGGGGCCCTCCCTTTGCCTCCCTCCGGGAAAAAGAAGGGCCGGGGAGAGGTCCCCCCGGAAAACCCCCAACCTCAGGTTTGGGAAAGGGGAGGCCCCCTTTAAAAACCTGGGCCCTGCAAACCCAGTGAGGTCCCTTTTACCGCCTCTCACAAAACCCCCCAAAGGGCTCCCCAGGGACCTGTTGCTCCAAAGCACCTCTCAGCCTTTCCAGCAGCGAGGGAGGGGGCCAAAGGCCCGAAAAGCTTTCTGGGGGGTTTTCCCCTAGGATCTTGCTGGGCACAGCATCCTGCCCCCAAAACCGCCCTGGTTCTCTGCAGCTGAGGTCTCCCCCTAGGGCCTGGGCCCCTGAAAGGGCCCGGGGGATGCAAGGCACGGGCCCCACGCTGAGCGGGAAGGCGGTTCTTCCTTTTCAAATGTTTGGGGGGCCTGGCGCTGGCGGGAGCGCCGGGGAAAAAAGGGGGCCCCTTAGCACCTGGGCCGAGGGGGGTGAAAATTGGCCTGCTGTTTGCTCCCGGCTCAGGTTTCGGGAAGGCGCTGCCTTCCTGCTGGGGGGCCCGGGAGGCCCCCGGACGCCCCGGTTCAGTCTCAACCTGGGAGGACCCGGGGCCCAAAGTCGGGCCGGGTTTCCCCGGAGGCTTTTTGTGTTCTTTCATTCCCTTTGAGCAGTTTGCTTGTTTGGCGGGAGGCGTGGTCCCCCGGCTTTAGGGAAAAGCCAGCGCCCTTTTTAGACCTCAGTCTCTTTCCCATCCGCCCGGGAACCACGGGAGGCACCTCCTCTGCCCCCCCGCTTCTGAGAGCCAAGGCATGTGCCACCTGCAGGGATGAAAACCCCTCGATTCCCCCTGCAGGGCGGGAAAAGACCGACACCAGCCCGGGGTCCAGAAGGCCCTTTCCCCCGGCGGACACCACCCCCTCGCCTGATCGATGCAGCCACGGGGTCCGGGGAAAACGGCCCCGGACAGGGGGAATCGTTTCCCCCCTGGGAGGCCAACCTGAAAAAAAGGGTCTTTTCCCGGGGAGAAAGGGTTCACCTGGTAGGATCAGTTCCTCGGGCGGGCCGGGAAGCCCCAGGCCGGGGCCCTGTTTCCCCAGCTTCCCCTCTGCCCCAGTGTGGCCGGCCACCACACCCCGCTAAAGTCCCTTTGCGTGGTCAGGGCACCCCGGGGCCCCGGGAAACCCCAGGTCAGACCTGGGGCACCCGGGATGAGAGCGGGGGGCGAACCCCTGCCTGGGAGCGCACTGTAGTCATAGGTGAAAGGCCCCGGGGCTGGCTGCTGTCCAGCAGGGAGCCCCCAAGGGGTTTGAAGACCCTGGTGCAGTAACCCCACAGGGGTATTTTTACCGGGGGGTTCCCTTTTTAATCAAGGAGCCCTTTTTTCACCCCCGGCCTTTATTTATCTGTCCCCCTAGAGAAACACAGACACACACATCTCATTTGGGGAATGCAAAATTTCTTTGCAGGGCCCCTGCTTTTGCCTCCCCTCCTGGAAAAGAAGGGCCATTTAAGTGTCCCCCATGTGTAAAGAAAACACTCAGGTTTGGGAAGAAATTAAAATTTGTTTCCCCAAACTGCTGTTCCCCTCCGGGAAAAGAAGGGCCAGGATGGGAAAGGGAGGAAACCCTTGCTCAAGATTTAGGGTGCTCTACACAGATGGGCCCCCTTTTCACTTCTAAAAAAACCCCAAAAGGTTCCCGGGGGACCTGTTTCTCCAAAGCCACCTCTCAGCCTTTTTGCCCTTTTGGGGTGGGCAAAGCCCAAGGGCTTCTGGGGGGGTTTCTTCCCCTAGGATTTTGCTGAGCACAGCACCCCGAAACCCCCCAAAATTCCCTTTGGGATTTTTCTTCAGCTGAGGTCTCCCCTTATGGGGCCTGGGCCCCTCGGGCCCCAAAATGAAGGGCCGGGCCCCATTAAAGCTAAAAAGGGCGTTTTTTCCTTTTTCAAATGCTGTTTTTGGGCCTGGCGCATGCGCGGAAACCCGCCGGGGAAAACGGGCCCCAGCCCCCAGCCGAGGGGGGGTGTAACTCCAACCCCGCTGCTGCGGGCTGGCCGGGCCCTTCGGGAAAGGGCCCCTTTCCCTTTCCCTGCCCCGCGCCCTCAGAGGGCCCCCAGGAGGGCCCGTTTTGCCCTCAAACCGGGGGAGGAGGACCCCCTGACCGTCGGGCCCGAGTTTGGGAGGTTTTTTTTTGGTGTTTTTTTTGTGCCCTTTGAGCGGCCCCCCGGCCCCCTTTGGGGTTGGGGGGCAGTGGTCTCCCAGGATCATGGGGGCCGCTGCCCTAGCCCTCAGTCTCTTTTTCCGCCCCCCGGGAATAAAGGGAAAGGCCCCTGCCTCTGCCTCCTGTTTCAGAGCCAAGGCATGTGCCACCTGCATGGATGAAAAGCCTTTTCCTCCCTGCAAAACCCCCGAAGACCCGGGCCACCGGCCGGGGCCCCAAAAGGCCCTTTCCCCCGGCGGGACCCCCCCAAAACCTCAGCCTGTCGGTCCCCCCGCCCGGGGACAAGGGGACAGGGGGAAATCGCTCCCCCCTGGGGGGCCAAACCTGAAAGGGGGCCTGTTCTGGGCACCGGGGGTCACCTGGGGAGGGGAACCTCTACCCCAAAGGTTGGCCGGAGGGGGGCCGGGGTCCTGCTCCCCCAGCTTCCCCCTTTCAGTTTTCCAGGGGGGCCCACACACCCGGGGCCACATTTTTTTTTTGGGTTTTGGTCAGGGCAGCCCTGGTCCCTGGAATGGGGCCCCTGGAATTGATTCCCTCGGGGGGGCATTAGGGGGATCTGAAGTGAGACAAAGGCCCCCAAAAGCGTTTATTGAGACTAGTAGACCCCAGAAAAGTGGGGGTGCCCAAGAAAATGAACCGGGACATGGGGCCTGGTTGGAAGAGACAGGGTCTTGGAGCCAGAATGGCAGCAAGACTCTTCTGTCTTAATTGAGGACCTATCCCTCCCGGGGAGGAGGTGGCAAGCTGGAACCTGCGGGGAGGGGGACCCTTTGGGGGAATCAGGAAATCGGGGCCCATAAAGTGGCAGAGGAACCCAGTGGGGAAATGATCCCGGGGATGACCAAAGGGGGAGAGGGGTTATCAGGCAGGCATGGGGGAGAGAGGCGACCGGGCACCCAGGATGAGAGCTGGGGGGGAAAACCGCCTGCCTGGCCAGCACGGGGGGGAGTAAAGGAGTGAAAGGCCCCAAGGGGCTGGCTGCTGTCCAGCAGCGGAGGGGGGCCCCAAGGGTCAGACAGGACTCAGGGCAGGCCGCCCCACAAAAAGGGGGTTCTACCCTATGGACCCAAAGAGCAAAGCCCGGACAATTTTTTCACCCAAGCCACCCCTGCTCTACCCCCCTCCTGGGAAAACCAAACACACACACATCTCTTTTTGGGGAATGCACACATTGCATGCGGGGGGCCCCCCCGTTGCCCCCCTCCGGGAAAAAAAGGGCCGGGAGGGGTTCCCCCCCCAAAAACCCCAACACTAGGTTTGGGAAAGGGGGAGGAAAACCCGGGGCCCAAGCCGGGGGCGGCAAACCCAGTGAGGTCCCTTTACCCCTCTCACAAAAACCCCCCAAAAGGGCTGCTGGGGGACCTGCCCAAAACCCACCTCTCACCCTTTTTCCCCAGCAGCGAAGGGGGCCCCGGGGAAAAGGGGCATTTTGGGGCGGGTTTTTCCCTTTAGGATCTTGCGGGGCCAGCATCCTGAAACCCCCGGGGGCCGCCCTGGTTTCTCTGCAGCTGAGGTCTGCCCCTATGGGCCTGGGACCCGCAAGGCCTAGATAAAAGGCACGGGGGCCCCACGCTGAGCGGGAAGGCGGTTTTTCCCTTTTTCAAATGCTGCTTTGGGCGGCGATGCGCGGGGCGCCGGGGAAAAAACGGGCCCCAGCACCTAGCCGGGGGGGGTGTAACCCGGGCCTGCTGCTGCTGCTGGCTCAGGCTTCTCGGAAGGCCCCGCCTTCCTGCAAAGCGACTCAGGGACCCCAGGACACCCGTTTAAAATCTAAACCTGGGCAGGAGGACTCTGACCCCGCCTGGCCGAGATTGGGGGGCTTTTTTGTTTCTTTCTTTGCCCTTGAAAAGCTTTGGGGTTTTTGGCGGGAGGCAGAAACCCCCCAGGCATCATAAAACCCGGGTCCCAAAACCCACCCCCTTTTCCCAAAGCTGCCCGGGAACTACGGGGGAGGCCCCCTTTTTCCCCCCCTTCTGAGGCCAAGGCAGGGCCACCTGCATGGATAAAACCCCCAAAAACTCTCCCTGCAGACCCCAAAAAGACCCGACACCAGACAGGGTCCGGGAAGGTCCTTTGCAGGGGGCCCACCCCCCCCTTAAACCTGATAAATGCGGCCACTGTCCAGGGAAAAGGGGCCCCGGACAGGGGGAATCGTTTCCTCCTGGGGGGCCCAACCTGAAAGAGGGCTGTTCTGGGAGAAAGGGGTTTTCCACCTGGAGGATCAAAGTTTCACTCTAGGCGGGCCTGGAAGCACAGGCCGGGGCCCTGCCTAAATTTCCCCTCTGCTCAGTTTTCCGGGCCGGGGGCTCCCTCCCCCCTCCGGTCCCTTTTGCCGTGGTCGGGGGGCACCCTGGGCCCGGGAAACCCCAGGTCAGACCTGAGCACCCAGGATGGAGCTGGGGGGCAGCCCCTCCGGGGCCAGCACTGTGGGAGTAAAAGGGGGACCCAAGGGGCGGGCTGCCCAGCAGCGGGGAACGGGGCCCAAGGGGTCAGACAGGACCCCCAGTGCGGGGCCGCCCCACAGAGGCGGCCCACCCTCCAGAGGGGTTCTACCCCTTAACCCAAGAGCTGAACCCCAAACAACCCTTTCCCACACCCCAGCCTGCATTTGCTCTAGCCCCCTCCTAGAGAAACACAGAAAAATCTCATTTCGGGATCCCATTTCATCCCCGGGGCCCCTGTTTTTTTGCCCCCCTCCGGGAAAAGAAGGGCCATTTAGAGTGTCTCCTATTTTAAAGACAGAAACCCCAGGCTTGGAGAAAATTTCACATTTGTTTGGGGGCCCACTGCTTTGCCCCCCTCCGGGAAAAAGAAGGGGCCAGGAGGGGGAAAGGGGAGGCCCCCTTGCTCAAGACTCTGGGGTGTTTTCAAGATGGGCCCCCTTTTCCCCCTTCCTCAAAGCCCAAAAGGGCTGCTGGGGACCTTTTTCCCCAAAGCCACCTCTCACCCTTTTTCCGGCACCTATTGGGGTGTGGCAAACCCCAAAGGGGGGCTTCTGGGGGGTTTTTTTTGCCCTGGTTTTTGTTGGGCACAGCATCCTGAAACCCCTGGGTTCCCCCTGGATTTTCTTCAGCTGAGGGTCTGCCCTAGGGGCCTGGGCCCCTTTGGGGGGCCTAGATGGGCCGAGGCCCCACGCTGAGCTGGAAGGGGTTTCTTCCTTTTCAAATGCTGTTTTGGGGCCTGGCATGCCCCGGGGCGCCTGGGAAAAACGGGTCCTAGCACCTGGCGAGAGGGGTAACTCCGAGCCTGCTGCTGCTGGGCTCAGGCTTCTCGGGAAAGGGCCCCTTTCCCTTTCCCTCTGCTGACCCCAAGAGGGACCCCAGACCAATTCCCAGTCCCCCAACCTGGGCAGGAGGACTCTGAGCCGCCGGGGCCGAGATTGGGAGGGCTTTTTTTGTGTTTTTTCATTGCCCTTTGAGCAGTTTGCTTGCCTTGTGGCTGGAGGCAGTGGTCCCCCCAGGCATCATGGAAACCAGCGCTCCCCTAGACCTCAGTCTCTTTTCCCCGCTGCCCGGGAACTCACAGGAGGCACCTGCCCCCTGCCCCCCGGGCTTCTGGGGGCCAAGGCGGCCACCTGCATGGATGAAAAACCCTCGATTCCCCCTGCAGGGGCGAAAGATCCGACACCGACAGGGTCCAGAAGGTCCTTCCCGGCGGACACCACCCATACCCCCCAGCCTGACGTGCACCCTTTTGTCCAGGGAAACGGGGGACATGGGGAATCGCCCTCCTGGGGGGCCCAACCTAAAAGAGGGTCTGTTCTGGGCACCGGGTTCACCTGGTAGGATAAAGTTTTTCTCTAGGCTGGCCGGGAAAGCCGGGCCCGGGTCCTGCTCTCGGTTTCCCTCTGCCCCAGTGTCCAGGTTCGCCCCCATCCCGCTTACAGTCCTTTTCCCTGGTCGGGGCAGCCCTGGTCCCGGGAATGGGGCCCTTGGGGTTGGTTCCCTCTGTGGGTTAGTGATCTAAAGGGGTGAGACAAAGGTCCCCAGAAACTTTTTGAGACTAGTGAACAAGAGAAGTGAGGGCCCAAGAGATAAAACCGGGACATGTGCCTATTTGGGAAGAACAGGGTCTTGGAGCCAGAATGGCAGCAAGACTCTTCTGTCGGGGGAAATTGGGGACCTACCCGGACCCCAGGGGGGAAGGTTTAGACCTGCGGGGAGGGGACCCTTTGTGGAATCAGAAATCGGGCCCCATAAAGTGGCAGGGGGAACCCAGTGTGGAATGATCCCAGGAGGGCTCCTGGGGAGAGGAGAATCAGGCGGGCATGAGGCAGATCAGACCTGAGCATCCAGGTTTGAGAGCTGGGCTGCGAACACGCCTGCCGGGGGCCAGACGGGGGAAAGAAAGGAGTAAAAGGGAAACCCAAGGGGCTGGCTGCTGTCCAGGAGGAGATCGGGCCCCAAAGGGGGTCAAACAGGACCCCTAGGGGGCCCCCCCCGAGAGGTTCTCCTTTTCTCGACCCAAAGAGCAGAACCCCACGGACAATCTTCCCCCCGCCACCCCTGCCCCTCCCCTCCTGAAAACACAGACACACAAAATCTCTTTTGAATGCAATTGCATGCAGGGGCCTCCGTTTTTTCCCCCTCCGGGAAAAAGAAGGGCCGGGGAAGTGTCTCCCTTAAACCCAGCACTCAGGCTTAAAAGGGGGGAGGCCCCCCTCGCTAAAGCCTCA
>JAEOAE010002284.1:0-12818 GCA_036365155.1 Meriones psammophilus | reverse complement strand
CTTTACCTTACATTTCGATATATCACTTTCAGTTTTCCTGTATTCCTAATTGAGCGAGTGGCACACATGTGATTTAGTTTACAAAAGTAGTGCATTCCTTTTATGTTCTTTTTCATTGGAAACTTGTTCCTGTTAGGAACAAGAAGGTTAGGTTAGGTTAGGGGTTAGGTTAGGTAGGTTAGGGGTTAGGTTAGGTTAGAGGTTAGGTTAGGTTAGGTTAGGGCTTAGGGTTAGGTTAGGTTAAAGGCTATGGGCTTAGGTTAGGTTATGGTTATATCACTTTTCAGTTTTCCTGTTATAATAATTTAACAGGCGACACAAATGTGAATTTGTTTACAAAGTTGTGCTAAGCTTCCGCTCTTTTTCGATGAAAACTTGTTTTTTTGCCATACATTTCGATTTATTGCTTTTCAGTTTCCTGTATTCATTCCTTAATGAGTGAGCGACACACATGTGATTTAGTTTACAAAGCAATGCTTTATGCTTGTTCTTCTGTTGGAAACTTCTTTCTGTGCTGTGCAGTGTCATATATCACTTTTTAGTTTTCTTGTTATAATAATTGAATGGGCTTACATTTATGTGAATTAGTTTACAAAGTTGTGCTTTATGCTTGTGTTCTTTCAATGGAAACAGGTTCCTGTGCTGTGCAGTTCGATATATCACTTTTCAGTTTTCTTGTTATAATAATTGAACGGGCAACACGTATGTGAATTAGTTTACAAAGTTGTGCTTTGTGTTTCTGTCCTTTCGATGAAAACTTGTTTTTTGTCGTGACATTTCGATATGTCGCTTTTCAGTTTTCCTGTATTCCTAATTGAGCGAGCGACACACATGTGATTTAGTTTACAAGGTAGCACTTTGCGTTTTTGTTCTTCTGTTGGAAAGTTGTTTCTGTGCTGTACAGTGTGATATATCATTTTTCAGTTTTCCTATTATAATATTTGAACGGGCGATACGTATGTGAATTAGTTTACAAAGTTGTGCTTTATGCTTGTTCTTTCGATGGAAACTTGTTTGTGTGCCGCACACTGCAACATACCACTTTTCAGTTTTCCTGTATTCCTAATTGAGCGAGTGACACAGATGTGTTTCCTTTTAAAAGTAGTGCTTTGCTTTTCTATTCTTTCGTTCTAAACTTGTTCCTGTGCTGTACAGTGTGTTATATCACTTTCCAGTTTTCCTGTATTCCTAATTGATCCAGTGGCACACATGTGATTTAATTTACAAAGAACTGCTCTGCGCTTATGTTCTTTTTCCTTGGAAACTTGTTCCTGGTCGGAAAAAGTTAGGGTTAGGGTTAGAGTTAGAGTTAGGGTTAGGTTAGGTTAGGTTAGGTAGGGATAGGGTTAGGCTTAGGTTAGGTTAGGTTAGGGTCTCGGTTAGGTTAGGCTAGGTGAGGGTGAGGTTAGGCTTCAGTTATTGTTAGTGTTAGGTTAGGGCTTAGGTTAGGTTAGGTTATATCACTTTTCAGTTTTCCTGTTATAATAATTGAACAGGCGACACGAATGTGAATTAGTTTTTTAAAGTTGTTCTTTATGCTTGCTGCTTTCAATGGAAACTTGTTTCTGTGCCATACCGTATGGTAGATAACACTTTTCAGTTTTCCTGTATTCCTAATTGAGCGAGCTGTTATTACACACATGTGATTCCGCTTAAAAGTAGTGCTTTGCTTTTCTGTTCTTTGTTCAAAACTTGTTCCTGTGCTGTACAGTGTGTTATATCACTTTTCATTTTTCCTGTATTCCTAATTGAGCGAGCAACACACATGTGATTCCATTTAAAAGTAGTGCTTTGCTTTTCTTTCTTTGTTGAAAAACTTTTGATGTGCTGTACAGTGCGTTATATCACTTTTCAGTTTTCCTATATTCCTAAGTGAGCGAGTGGCACACATGTGATTTAGTTTACAAAGTAGTGCTTTGCCTTTTATGTTCTTCAGGTTAGGTTAGAGTTAGAGTTAGGGAAGGGTTATGGTTAGGTTAGGTTCAGGTTGGGTCTGGGTTAGGGCTTAGGTTAGTATTAGGTTATATCACTTTTCAGTTTTCCTGTTGTAATAATTGAAAAAGTGACACGAATGTGAATTAGTTTACAAAGTTGTGCTTTATGCTTGTTCTTTCGATGAAAACTTTTGTTTGCTCTACATTTCGATTTATCACTTTCCAGTTTCCTGTATTCCTAATTGAGTGAGCGACACACATGTGATTTAGTTTACAAATTAGAGCTTTGAGTTTCTGTTCTTCTGTTGGAAACTTGTTTCTGTGCTATACAGTGTGATATATCACTTTTCAGTTTTCCTGTTATAATAATTGAATGGGCGATACGTATGTAAATTATTTTACAAATTTGTGCTTTATGCTTGTTCTTTCTCGATAGAAACTTTTTCTGTGCCATACAGCAAGTAGATAACACTTTTCAGTTTCCTGTATTTCTAATTGAGCGAGCAACACACATGTGATTCCGCTTAAAAGTAGTGCTTTGCCTTTCTGTTCTTTCTTTCGAAACTTGTTCCTCTGTTGTACAGTGCTTTATATCACTTTTCAATTTTCCTGTATTCTTAAATGAGCAAGTGGCACACATGTGATTTAGTTTACAAGGTAGCGCTTTTATGCTTTTGTTCTTCTGTTGGAAACTTGTTTCTGTGCTGTACAGTGTGATATATCATTTTTCAGTTTTCCTGTTATAATATTTGAACGGGCAATATGTATGTGAATTAGTTTACAAAGTTGTGCTATGCGTTTCTGTTCTTATGATGGAAACTTGTTCCTGTGCTGTACAGTGTGATATATCACATTTCAGTTTTCCTGTTAAAATAATGAACGGGCGACACATATGTGAATTAATTTACAAAGTTGTGCTTTGCTTCTGTTCTTTCATTGGAAACTTGTTCCTGTTAGAAACAAGCTAGTGTTAGGTTAGGTTAGGTTGCGGGTAGGGTGAGGGTTAGGTTAGGTAGGTTTAGGTTAGGTTTAGGTTAAGGTTAGGTTAGGTTAGGTTAGGATTAGGCTTGGGGGCTTAGGTTAGGTTAGGTTATATCACTTTTCATTTTTCCTATTATAATAATTGAACAGTTGACACGAATGTGAATTAGTTTACAAAGTTATGCTTTGTGTTTCTGTTCTTTAGATGGAAGCAGGTTCCAGTTCGATATATCACTTTTCAGTTTTCTCTGTTATAATAATTGAATGAGCGACATGTATGTGAATTAGTTTACAAAGTTATGCTGTGCGTGGTCTGTTCTTTCAATGAAAACTTGTTTTTTTGGAGTACATTTCGATATATCGCTTTTCAGTTTTCCAGTATTCCTAATTGAGCGAGTGACACACATGTGATTTAGTTTACAAAGTATTGCTTTGCGCTTATGTTCTTTCATTGGAAACTTGTTCCTGTGCTGTACAGTGTGATATATCACTTTTCAGTTTTCCTATAATAATTGAACGGAAGACACATATGTGAATTAATTTACAAAGTTGTGCTTTATGCTTTCTGTTCTTTTGTTGGAAACTTGATTCTGTGCTGTACAGTGTGATATATCACTTTTCAGTTTTCCTGTTATAATAATTGAACGGGCTTATTACGTGATGTGAATTAGCTTACAAAGTTGTGCTTTATGCTTTCTTCTTTCCATGGAAACTTGTTTCTGTGCTGTGAAGTGTGAGATTACACTTTTCAGTTTTCCTGTATTCCTAATTGAGCGAGCTGACACACATGTGATTCCGCTCAAAAGTAGTGCTTTGCTTTTCTATTCTTTCGCTCAAACTTGTTCCTGTGCTTTACAGTGTGTTATATCACTTATCAGTTTTCCTGTATTCCTAATTGAGCGAGTGGCACACATGTGATTTAGTATACAAAGTAGTGCTTTCCGCTTATGATCTTTCATTGGAAACTTGTTCCTGTTAAGAACAAGCTAGGTTAGGTTAGGTTAGGGGTTAGGTTAGGGGTTAGGTTAGGGCTTAGGATTAGGGTTAGGTTAGGTTAGGTTAGGTTTAGGTTAGGGGCTTAGGTTAGGATTATGGTTATATCACTTTTCAGTTTTCCTGTTATACTAATTTAACAGGCTTACACAAATGTGAATTTGTTTACAAAGTTGTGCTAAGTGTTTCCGCTCTTTCGATGAAAACTTGTTTCTTTACCTTATATTTCGATATATCGCTTTCAGTTTTCCTGTATTCCTAATTGAGCGAGCGACACACATGTGAATTAGGTTACAAAGTAGTGCTTTGCATTTCTGTTCTTCTGTTAGAAACTTGTTTCTGTGCTGTACAGGGTGATATATCACTTTTCAGTTTTTCTGTTATAGTAATTGAATGGGCTTACAGGTATGTGAATTAGTTTACAAAGTTGTGCTTTATGCTTCTGTTCCTTCAATGGAGACTTGTACCTGTTCTGTACAGTTCGATATATCACTTTTCAGTTTTCCTTTATAATAATTGAACGGGTGACACGATCTGAATTACTTAATAAAGTTGTGCTTATGCTTTCTGTTCTTTCTATGGAAACTTGTTTCTGTGCCGCACAGTGTGAGATAACACTTTTCACTTTTCCTGTATTCCTAATTGCTTGAGTGGCACACATGTTATTTAGTTTACAAAGTAGTGCTTTATGCTTCTTTTTCTTTTTTGAAACTTGTTCCTGTTAGAACAATTTAGGTTAGGGTTAGGTTAAGGTTAGGGTCTTAGGTTAGGTTTAGGTTAGGTTAGAGTTAGGTTAGGTAGGGTTAGGTTAGGTTAGGTTAGGGTTAGGTTAGGTTAGGCTATTGTTAGTGGTAGGGGTATGGGTAGGGTTAGGGCTTAGGATAATATTAGGTTATATCACTTTTCAGTTTTCCTATTATAATAATTGAAAAGGCGACATGAATGTGAATTAGTTTACAAAGTTGTGCTTTTGCTTTCTGTTCTTTTGATGAAAACTTGTTTTTTACTGTACATTTAAATTTATCGCTTTCACTTTCCCTGTACTCCTAATTGAGTGATCGACACACATGTGATTCTGTTTAAAAGTAGTGCTTTGTATTTCTGTTCTTTCATTCAAACTTTTTCCTGTGCTGTACAGTGCGATATATCACTTTTAATTTTCCTGTATTCCTAATTGAGCGAGTGGCATACATGTGATTTAGTTTCAAAGTAGGGCTTTGTGTTTATGTATTGTTGAAAACTTGTTCCTTTTAGAAACAAGTTAGGTAGGGTTAGGTTAGGTTAGGATTAGGTTAGAGGCTTAGGGCTTAGGTTAGTGTTAGTGTTAGTGTTAGTGTTAGTGTTAGTGTTAGTGTTAGGTTTAGGTTAGGTTAGGGGGCTTAGGTTAGGTTAGGTTATATCACTTTTCAGTTGTCCTGTTATAATAATTGAACAGGCTAAACGAATGTGAATTAGTTTACAAAGTTGTGCTTTTATGCTTCTGTTCTTTCGATGAAAACTTGTTTCTTTTGCCATACTTTCGATGGAAACTTGTTCCTGTGCTATACAGTGCTATATATCACTTTTGAGTTTTCCTGTTATAATAATTGAACGGGCTTACACGTAGGTGAAGTAGTTTACAAAGTTGTGCTTTGCTTTTCTGTTTTTCAATGGAAACTTGTTTCTGTGCCATAAAGTTCGAGATAACACTTTTCAGTTTCCCTGTATTCTAATTGAACGAAAGGCCACACATGTAATTTAGTTTACAAATTAGTGCTTTGCTTTTCTGTTCTTTCGTTGGAAACTTGTTCCTGTGCTGTACCGCATGTATATATCACTTTTCAGTTTTCCTGTTATAATTATTGAATGGGCATCACATATGTGAATACAGTTTCCTGTATTCCTAATTGTATTCCTAATTGCGATATATCACCTTTCAGTTTTCTGTTATAATAATTGAACGGGTGACACGTATGTGAAGTAGTTTACAAAGTTGTGCTTTATGCTCCTGTTTTTCAATGGAAACTTGTTTCTGTGCCGAAAGTTCGAGATAACACTTTCAGTTTCCTGTATTCTAATTGAACGTAAGGCCACACATGTAATTTAGTTTACAAAGTTGTTCTTTTTTGCTTTCTTCTTCGATGGAAACTTGTTCCTCTGCTGTACAGTGCGATATATCACTTTTCAGTATTCCTGTATTCCTAAGTGAGCGAGCAAAACACATGTGATTTAGTTTACAATGTAGTGCTTTGTATGAACAAGTTAGGGTTAGGGTTAGGTTAGGATTACGTTAGGGTTAGGTTAAGTTTAGGTTAGCGAGGGTTAGGGTTTGGGGTAAGGGTTAGGGTTAGGGCTAGTGTTAGTGTTAGGTTAGGTTAGGTTATATCACTTTTCAGTTTTCCTGTTATAATAATTGAACAGGCGACACTTATGTGAATTAGTTTACAAAGTTGTGCTTTGTGTTTCTGTTCTTTCATTGGAAACTTGTTCCTGTGCTGTACAGTGCGATATATCACTTTTCCGCTTTCCTGTAATCCTAATTGAGCGAGCGACACACATGTGATTTAGTTTTGAAAGTAGTGCTTTATTTTCCTGTTCTTTCGCTCAATCTTGTTCCTGTGCTGTACAGTGCGATATAACACTTTTCAATTTTCCTGTATTCCTAATTACAAGTGGCACACATGTGATTTTGTTTACAAAGTAGTGCTTTATGCTTATGTTCTTTGTTGGAAAATTGTTCCTGTTCGAAACAAGTTAGGTTAATGTTATGGTTTAGTTAGGGTTAGGGTTATTGTTAGGATAAGGTTAGGTTATATCACTTTTCAGTTTTCCTGTTATAATATTTGAACAGGCGACACGTATGTGAATTAGTTTACAAAGTTGATCTTTAGCTTTGTACTTTCGATGGAAACTTGTTTCTGTGTCATACAGTTCGATATATCACTTTACAGTTTTTCTATAATCCTATTTGAGCGAGCCACACACATGTGACTCAGTTTACAATGTAGTGCTTTGCTTTTCTGTTCTTTTTTGTTCAAACCTGTTCCTCTGATGTACAGTGCGATATATCATTTTCAGTTTTCCTGTATTCCTAATTGAGAGAGCAACACACATGTAATTTAGTTTAAAAAGTAGTACTTTGTAGGAACAAGTTACGTTAGGGTTTGGGTTATGCTTAGGTAGGGTTAGGTTAGGGTTAGGTTAGGTTAGTGTTAGGGTTAGGTTAGTGTTAGGTTATGGTTAGGTAAGGGTTATATCACTTTTAAGTTTTCCTGTTATAATAATAGAACGGGCTACACGTGATGTAAATTAGTTTACAAAGTTGTGCTTTATGCTTTCTTCTTTCGATGGAAACTTGTTTCTGTGCAGTACAGTGCGAGATAACACTTTTCAGTTTCACTGTATTCCTAACTGAGCGAAAGCGACACACATGTGATTCCATTTAAAAGTAGTGCTTTTTTCTGTTCATTCGTTCAAACTTGTTCCTCTGCTGTACAGTGCGATATATCACTTATCAGTTTTCCTGTATTCCTAATTGAGCTAGTGACACACATGTGATTTAGTTTAAAAAGTAGTGCTTTGCGCTTATGTTATTGTTGGAAGCTTGTTCCTGTTCGAAACAAGTTAGGGTTAATGTTAGGTTTAGTTAGAGGGTTAGGTTAGGTTTAGGGTTATATCACTTTTCTGTTTTCCTGTTATAATAATTGAACAGGCTTACACGTATTTGAATTAGTTTACAAAGATGTGCTTTGCATTTCTTTTTTTCGATGGAAACTTGTTTCTGTGCCGTACACCGCAGATAACACTTTTCAGTTTTCCTGTATTCCTAATTGAGCAAGCGACACAAATGCAAAACAGTTCACAAAGTAGTGCTTTGCTTTTCTTTTCGCTTGAAACTTGATCCTGTGCTGTACAGTGTGATATATCACTTTTCAGTTTTCCTTTATTCCTAATTGAGCGATTGACACACATGTAATTTAGTTTACAATGTAGTGCTTTGCTTTTCTGTTCTTTTCGTTGGAAACTTGTTCCTGTGCTGTAGAGTGCGATATATCACTTTTCAGTATTCCTTTATTCCTAATTGAGCCAGCGACACACATGTGATTTATTTTACAATGTAGTGCTTTTGTAGGAACAAGTTAGGTTAAGGTTCTGGTTAGGTTAGGTAGGGTTAGGTTAGGTTAGGTTAGGTTTAGTGTTAGGGTTAGGGTTAGTGTTAGGTTATGGTTAGTGTTAGGTTATATCACTTTAAAGTTTTCCTGTTATAATAATTGAACAGGCAACACGTATGTGAATTAGTTTACAAAGTTGTTTTTTATGCTTGTTCTTTCTGCTCGACACTTGTTCCTGTGCTGTACAGTGCAATATATCACTTTTCATTTTTCCTGTCATAATAATGGAATGGGTGACTTGTATGTGAATTTGTTTACAAAGTAGTGCTTTGATTTTCTGTTCTGTCTTTGGAAATTTGTTCCTGTGATGTAGAGTGCAATATATCACTTTTCAGTTTTCCTGTATTCCTAATTGAGCGAGCCACACACATGTGATTTAGTTTACAAAGTACTGCTTTGCTTTTCTGTTCTTTCTCGATGGAAACTTGTTCCTGTGCTATACAGTGCTTTATATCACTTTTTGAGTTTTCCTGTTATAATAATTGAACGGGCTTACACGTATGTGAAGTAGTTTACAAAGTTGTGCTTTATGCTTCTGTTTTTCAATGGAAACTTGTTTCTGTGCCATAAAGTTCGAGATAACACTTTCAGTTTCCTGTATTCTAACTGAACAAGCGCCACACATGTAATTTAGTTTACAAATTAGTACTTTGCTTTTCTGTTCTTTCGTTGGAAACTTGTTCCTGTGCTGTACCGCATTTATTTTACAAATGTAGTGCTTTGTATATCACTGTTCAGTTTTCCTGTTATAATTATTGAATAGGTTTATCACATATGTGAATACAGTTTCTGTATTCCTAATTGTATTCCTAATTGTGATGTATCACTTTTCAGTTTTCTGTTATAATAATTGAACGGTCGACACGTATGTGAATTAGTTTACAAAGTTGTGCTTTATGCTTGTTCTTTTGTTCGATGAACACTTGTTTATTTGCCATACAGTTCGATATATCACTTTTCAGTTTTCCTCTATTCTTAATTGAGCAAGCAACACAAATGTGATTTAGTTTACAAAGTAGTGCTTTGCTTTTCTGTTCTTTAGTTCAAAACTTGTTCCTGTGCTCTACAGTGGGACATATCACTTTTCAGTTTTCCCTGTGTTCCTAATGAAGCAAGTGGCACACATGTGATTTTGTTTACAAAGTAGTGCTTTATGCTTATGTTCTTGTTGGAAACTTGTTCCTGTTCGAACAAGTTAGGTTAATGTTAGGGTTAGGTTTAGGTTAGGGTTATATCACTTTTCTGTTTTCCTGTTATAGTAATTGAACAGGCGACACGATTTGAATTAGTTTACAAAGATGTTCTTTGCATTTCTGTTCTTTCGATGGAAACTTGTTTCTGTGCCGTACACCGCGAGATAACACTTTTCAGTTTTCCTGTATTCCTAATTGAGCAAGCTGACACAAGTGCAACACAGTTCACAATGTAGTGCTTTGCTTTTCTGTTCTTTCGCTTCAAACTTGATCCTGTGCTGTACAGTGTGATATATCACTTTTCAGTTTTCCTTTATTCCTAATTGAGCGAGTGACACACATGTAATTTAGTTTACAATGTAGTGCTTTGCTTTTCTGTTCTTTCCATGGAAACTTTTTCCTGTGCTATACAGTGGTATATATCACTTTTGAGTTTTCCTGTTATAATAATTGAACGGGCGACACGTGATGTGAAGTAGTTTACAAAGTTGAGCTTTGCGCTTGTTTTTCAATGGAAACTTGTTTCTGTGCCATAAAGTTCGAGATAACACTTTCAGTTTCCCTGTATTCTAATTGAACGAAAGGCCACACATGTAATTTAGTTTACAAATTAGTGCTTTGCTTTTCTGTTCTTTCGTTGGAAACTTGTTCCTGTGCTGTACCGTACATATATCACTTTTCAGTTTTCCTGTTATAATTATTGAATGGGCATCACATATGTGAATACAGTTTCCTGTATTCCTAATTGTATTCCTAATTGTGATATATCACTTTTCAGTTTTCTGTTATAATAATTGAACGGGCGACACGTATGTGAAGTAGTTTACAAAGTTGTGCTTTGCTTTCCTGTTTTTCAATGGAAACTTGTTTCTGTGCCGTGAAAGTTCGAGATAACACTTTTCAGTTTCCCTGTATTCTAATTGAACGAGCGTCACACATGTAATTTAGTTTACAAAGTTGTTCTTTGCGCTTCTTCTTCTTCGATGGAAACTTGTTCCTCTGCTGTACAGTGCGATATATCACTTTTCAGTATTCCTGTATTCCTAAGTGAGCGAGCAAAACACATGTGATTTAGTTTACAAAGTAGTGCTTTGTAGGTACAAGGGTAGGTTAGGTTAGGTTAGGTTAGGGTTACGGTTAGGTTAGGTTAAGTTTAGGTTAGGTAGGGTTAGGTTAGGTTAGGTTATATCACTTTTTAAGTTTTCCTGTTATAATAATTGAACAGCGATACTTATGTGAATTAGTTTACAATGTTGTGCTTTTATGCTTCTGTTCTTTAGTTGGAAACTTGTTCCTGTGTTGTACAATGCGTTATAGCACTTTTCAGTTTTCCTGTTATAATAATTGAACAGGCTACATGTATGGGAATTATGTATGTAGTGCTTTGCTTTTCTGTTCTTTCGTGGAAAATTGTTTCTGTGCCGTGATCATGCTAGATAACACTTTTCAGTTTTCCTGTATTCCTAATTGACAGAACAACACACATGTGATTTAGTTTACAAAGTAGTGCTTTGCTTTTCTATTATTTCGTTGGAAACTTGTTCCTGTGCTGTACAGTGAGTTATAACACTTTTCAGTTTTCCTGTTATAATAATTGAACAGGCGACAAGTATGTGAATTAGTTCAAAAAGTAGTGCTTTGCTTTTCTGTTCTTTGTTTTGACACTTGTTCCTGTACAGTGCGATATATCACCTCAGTTTTCCTGTATTCCTAATTGAGTGAGCAACACACATGTGATTTAGTTTACAAAGTAGTGCTTTGATTTTCTGTTCTGTCTTTGGAAATTTGTTCCTGTGCTGTAGAGTGCGATATATCACATTTCAGTTTTCCTGTATTCCTAATTGAGCGAGCCACACACATGTGATTTAGTTTACAAAGTACTGCTTTGCTTTTCCGCTCTTTGTTTGGAAACTTGTTCCAGTACAGTGCAATATATCACTTTTTCAGTTTATCTGTATTCCTAAATGAGCAAGTGACACATATGTGATTTAGTTTACAAAGTAGTGCTATATGTTTATGTTTTTTTTGTTGGAAACTTGTTCCTGTTAGAACAAGTTAGCTATAGGGTTAGGTTAGGTTAGGTTAGGTTAGGTTTAGGTTAGGTTAGGGTTTGTGTTAGGTTAGGTTTAGGGTTTAGTGTTACGATTAGGTTATGGTTAGGTTATATCACTTTTCATTTTTCCTGTTTTAATAAATGAACAGGCGACACTTATGTGAAAGAGTTTACAAATTTGGGCTTTATGCTTGTACTATTGATGAAAAAACTTGTGTCTTTGCCTTAAAGTTTGATATATCACTTTTCCGCTTTCCTGTATTCCTAATTAACGAGCTGACACACATGTGATTTAGTTTACAAAGTAGTTCTTGGCTTTTCTGTTCTTTCCTTCAATGTTGTTCCTGTAATGTACAGTGAGATATATCACTTTTCAGTTTTCCTGTATTCCTAATTGAGCGAGTGACACACATGTGATTTAGTTTACAAAGTAGTGCTTTGCTTTTCTGTTCTTTCATTGAAACTTGTTCCTGTGCTGTACAGTGCTTATATCACTTTTCATTTTTCCTGTTATAATAATTGAAGAGGTGACACGATGTGAATTAGTTCACAAAGTAGTCCTTGCTTTTCTGTTCTTTGGTTGGAAACTTATTGCTGTGCTTTATAATGCGATATATCACTTTTCAGTTTTCCTGTATTCCTAATTGAGCGAGCAACACTCATGTGATTTAGTTTACAAAGTAGTGCTTTGTTTTTCTGTTCATTCGTTGGAAACTTGTTCCTGTGCTGTACAGTGCGATATATCACTTTTCAGTTTTCCTGTTATAATATTTGAACTGGCAACACGTATTTGAATTCATTCACAAAGTTGTGCTTTGTGTTTCTGTTCTTTCAATGAAAACTTGTTTCTGTGCCGCACAGTGCGTAGATAACACTTTTCAGTTTTCCTGTATTTTTATTGTGCGAGCTGACACACATGTGATTCTGTTTACAAAGTAGTGCTTTGTTTTTCTCTTCTTTCAGATTTAAATTTGTTCCCGTGATGTACAGTGTGCTATATCACTTTTCAGTTTTCCTGTATTCTTAACTGAGCAAGTGACACACATATATGATTTAGTTTACAAAATAGTGCTTTATGCTTATATTCTTTCTTGCTGGATACTTGATCCTGTTAAGAACAAGTTATGGTTAGGAATAGGTTTAGGTAGGGTTAGGGGTAGGCTAGGGTTAGGGGCTAGGGGTTAGGGCCTTAAAGAAGAAGGCTAGGCTAGTGTTAGGCCAGTGCTTAGGTTAGGTTAGGTAGGTTTAGGTTAGGTTTAGGTTAGGCTAGTGTTAGGTTAGGGAGTTAGGGTTAGCGCAGGGCTATACCACTTTTCACTTTTCCTGTTATAATAATTGAACAGGCTACACATATGTGAATTTGTTTACAAAGTTGTGCTTTATGCTTTCTGTTCTTTTGATGGAAACTTGTTTCTGTGCCGCACAGTGTGAGATAACACTTTTCAGTTTTCCTATATTCCTAATTGAGCGAGTGACACATGTGATTCCGCTTTAAATGTAGTTGTTTGCTTTT
>JAEOAE010001263.1:0-25111 GCA_036365155.1 Meriones psammophilus | reverse complement strand
AAGATTTATATCTGTATCAACATGCACATAAAGTTACCTTTTATTACTTGTAGAACTTTGAAAATGTTCTTCAATATTATGGTCATCCCAATTGTAGCCTAAATTATAGTACGAGAAAATATATATTATTGGAAATATCATGTTATTATTAAGGCAAAACTTAAATCACTATCTTCTGTGACCCTTAGAACCATGCCTGATTTATTTACCTCATTCCTCCTCATTCAAAATTGGAATTACAGAAGAGGATCAATAACAAAGTAAAAGTTGTCTCTTTATTTTAAAAGTGAAAGAAAAATTGCAGTCTTACCTATAGCAGTGAGGTTTTCACAGGTCTCTAGCATCACATCTTTGTAGAGTTGCTTCTGGGAAGGTTCCAGCAAGGCCCACTCTTCTTGGCTGAATTTCACATGCACATCATTGAAGGTGACCGAATTCTAAAATATGCCATACATTTGTACAACAGAAACAGTGGCAACAATATAATTTATACGTCATTGTCAATATAATCATATAATTCTACTGCTTCTTCAATTTATTTTCTGACACAGAAGTGCGAATATTTACAGTTGGGTGCTGTGCGTGATATAAAGTAGGGGAGATGAAAAAGCTTAAAGATTAAAGATTAGAAAAAAAAAAAAAAAAAAAAAAAAGTGCTTCAAAACCTGTGCTTCATCAGTTTGCAAGACATGAATATAAAGTAGCCATTAGTTGGGTTCTTGAGCAATCTATGAATCATCTTCAGTTACTAGAGTGAGTAGGTCAGGACCCTGTCATGAGACAGGTGGAAGGACAAAACACAGTCATGATATTTTATATAACAATAAATGAGATGTGTTGATCAGGGGACACTGAACAGATTGGTAACATCAGTCAAAAGACAACATGGTACTGAATATTATGTTTTGACCAGGGATCAGGGATGTGGCATATCAGTATATGAAGAGGGGGGCTTATATATTTTGGAAGGGAAAGTGGACTACAGTGAATACATGGATAAAAATAATGTGAGTGGCAAGCAACAACAATCATAGCCAATAACATCATATTTCTGAGTGACCAGACAAAAGAAAAGGAATATAACACATGATTATTTACTGATCATTTTTTCATATCCTCCTTACTAAATAATGTAGTCTATAGATTAAAAATAAAGATTAAAACTTTTCTATTAAAAAAGAAGTGTTAATGTTATCACTAAATCATTTTAGAAGAAGACAGAATAACAAGTTTTAACTGTATCATATATAAACTTTTTGAAGAGGATATAGCTTTGGAATAGACATGGCAATTAATGTGGACAAAGACAAACAGAAAGAAGAGTGTGAAATAGAAAGACAGAGACATAGAGACAGAGACACACATGGAGAGAAATTAACACATGAACAATACTAAGTACAGATCAGAAAAATTTATTAACAGTTACTACCTACAAAAAATGGTGGACAAGCTGGGTGTATTCTGTCATGCCTTCAATTCCATCACTCAGGAGGCAGACGCAGGTGTATCTTATTGAACTGGATGTCAGTATTATCTATTCAAAGAGTTCTAGGACAGCCAGACTTATATAGTAAGACAGAGCCTCCTCTAAAAGTCAATCAAACAAACACAAAATATTGAAAGAACTCAGAGGTCTTTACTGAAGCTTCTACACAGAACTATACATTCACTCCTGTTGTATATTTATTCTCCAGAAATCTGCACTGCCCCAGCTTAAACTGTAACTTCAATGATATCTTACTAAAAGGGAATGCATGTTTAAACAGCTAAAAATAGAAAGATGAAAATATTGACAATGTAAATGCTGATCATAAATAAGCAACATAATACAGGACAGATGGCTCAGCAGTGAGGAGTTCTTGCTGCTCTTTCAACTAATTGGGTTCAATTGTCAGTGATTACCTGGGGCCCACTACTATCAATTGCTATAAGTTCATGAGTTCTGAAGACATCTTCAGACTACTGTGAGGATTAGGCACACAAGAGGTGCATATTCATGCATACAATCAAAATACTCATATTCAATAAAAATTAAAAATAGATCCCAGATGGTTGGGCTGATTGCATACTGTGTCTGATAAGCTGGGTAGCAGAGACTGCATGGCATCCAATAGTTGGATCTGTGGGTCCCAACTGACTGTGTTTCAAATGTAAGGAGAAAACCAATGATGAGGGAAACAATCGGGTCCAACCTCAGAGCACCCAGCTAATCTCTGGGAAAGTTCCTGGGATGTTGCAGCAGGAATAAGGTTTTCAAGAAAATGGACCCAAGAAGCAAGCAGGAGTAGATATTCTAATATCTAATAAAATAGACTTTCAACCAAAATTATTTGAAAGGGATGAGGAAGGGGGGAATCCAAGATGGCGGTGCCAGGAGGACATTGGGTCTGAGGAGTAGGACAGCAATGTTGGTACAACAACTAAAAGACTGAACTCTGGGCCCTAAAACAACAGCGATCCTTTTTCCCAGGTGAGAGGAAACTCCACCGTGTGGGAGTCAGTCAGGTCCACTCTCAGGTCACTCAGTGAGAACTGGAAAGATATCCTGGGTTGCAGGATACACCTTTGTGTCCTGATAACCTTTCCAGAGCCTCAGTCTAGGAAAAAAAAACATGGAAGAAGAAAGCAGGTCTGACCTCAGGTCACCCAGTCTATCCCTGGAAAGGTCCTGCAGACCGGTGGGTGCACAGCCGCCAGGCCTGAGTGGGCCTCCAGCCGCTAGCCCTGCATGCCCTACTCTCCATCACAGGCAGAACTGTGTGCCCCAGGACACTAGAGGCTAGGTTTCCCTGTCTGGAGAAAATCCCACAGGCAGGGAAACAGCAGGTCCCAGCTTAGAGAACTCAGCCAACTCCCACACACACTACAACCACCATACACAGAAACATTCTTGGAAAAGTTCTCAGCTTTTTTCCCAGTCACCAGCTTGGAGCCATCATTGGCAAGTGCCTACATATTCTACACACCACGTCAAACACCACAGACTGAGTCTTCCTATTGGGAGAAAACCCAAAGGTGGGGAAAATATCTGGCCCTACCTCAGGACACCTAGCTCCAAAAGTTTCTGGTTATACACAGGCTCCACACTCTAGCCTCTTGCTGTACACATGAGAGTAATGCTCATGTGCCACTGATTACCACTTGGGTACAGGGGAAGAGAGTTCCAAACTCAGACCTCCAGAAGCCTGGGTTCCCTGAGATCAACCCCCAGAAACTTTCCCAAGGGACAACCAGTTATCTCTAACTAAACTGACCAAACCCCGGGGCACCCAGGTTACAGAAGCAGGTCACTAAATTTACATCAAGAAACCCAGTAGCAGGGCAACTGTCTCCAGGACTTCTCTGGGTGAGAGGAGAGCCCCCATGACTAATATAGACCACAATTACCACTCAGGTCTCTACGTCTGTGGCAATTCCTGAAAAACACCTGCCATTCAGTGACCGTACCCCAAAAGCTGAGGAGGCCTCCTTTGGGAAAAATTACCTTCCTGCCAAGGGGATTCTCCACACCACAAGATTCCAGGAAGCACCAGAAACTAACACTAACACCTAAGATAGCCAAATGGGTAGAGTGTAAAACCTCAACGAACAAAAGACACAGCAATATGGCATCTCCATAACCCAGTTATCCTGGGGCAAGTAGCCCTGGACACACTAGCATAAGTGAAATTCGAGAAGATAACCTTACATCTATGCTTAAGAAGAGAATAATAGAGGAAACAAATAAACTACGTAAAGAACTAGAGGAAGATAGTCAGACTATCAAGATCTGCAAAGAAATGGAAGAAGAAAAAGCCAGATTATGGCCATCCATAAAGAAATACAGGAAGTTCCAGCCAAACAATTTGTGGCCTTTACAGAAGAAATACTTAAATCACTGAAAGAAATTAAAGAAACAAAGGATTGTTCAAACAAACAGCTGAAGGAATTGAAGGAAAATACAGTCAGACAGGTGAAGTAATTCAAAAAACAGCTCAAGATCTGAAGCTAGAATTGGAAAAATGAAAGAAAACACAAATGAAGGATATTCTGGAGAGAAAGAATTTAGGGAAGAAAACAGGAACTACAGAGGTAAGCACAACCTCTTGAGATGGTTATAACTATAAGAGATGGAAGAAAGAATCTCAACTGTGAAAGACACAATAGAAGGAATCGATGTATCCATCAAAGAAAATGTTAAATCTAAAAAATTCTTGACACAGACCATCCAAAAATCCAAGAAAACATGAAAAGACAAAACCTAAGATTAATAGGAATAGAGGAAAAAGATTCCCTCCTACAAGGCCTAGAAAATATTTTCAGCAAAATCATAAAAGAAAAATCCCCAACTTAAGGAAGAGGTCTATAAGAACACAAGAGGCCTACAGAACACCCAATAAAATAGACCAGAAAAGAAAATCCTCCCACCACATAATAATAAAAACAGTAAGCATACAGAACAAAGAAAAATACTAAAAGCTGCAAGGGAAAAAGGCCAAGTAACATATAATGGCAAACCCATCAGAATCACACCTGATTCTCAACAGAGACTATGAAAGCTAAAAGGGCCTGGAGAGATATCATCCAGACCCTAAGAGAACATAGATTTTAGCCCAGGCTACTATACCCTCATAGACTCTCAGTCTTCATAGATTGAGAAAACAAGATTTTCAACGACAAAAGCAAATTTCAACAATACCTACACACAAATCCAGTGTTACAGAAGACACTAGATGGAAAAATACAACCCAAGAAACCAACTACTTTCAAGAAAACACAGGAAATAATTAATCTCACTACAGCAAAACAAAAAGTAGCCAAGCACACAAACTTACTATCACAGTCAATATCAAAACCAAAGGATCTAACAGCCACTGGTGATTAATCTCTCAATGGACCCAATTCTCAATAAAAAGATGCAGACTAACAGAATGGATGCCTAAATAAGACCCAACAATCTGCTGCATACAAGAAACACACCTAAGTCACAAGATATTACCTGAGGGTAAAGTTCTGGTAGACATTTTTCCAAAAAAAATGGAACCAAGAATCAAGCAGGAGTAGCCATTCTAATATCTGATAAAATAGACTTTCAAACAAAATTAATAAAAAAAGAGATGGGGAAGGACACTTCATACACATCAAGGGAAAAATTCCACCAGGAAGATATCACAATCCTGAACATCCATGCCCCAAATACAAAGGCACTCATGTTTATAAAAGAAACATTAATAAAACTTAAACCACACATAGATCACCATACATTAATAGTGGGAGACTTCAACATCCCACTCTCAAAAAAGAACAGGTTGACAAAACAGAGAAAAAAAAGAAACAATATCTCTAACAGGGGTCATGAATCAAATGGACCTAACAGACATCTACAGAACCTTACACTCAAACACAAAAGAATTTACCTTCTTCTCAGCACCTCATGGAACCTTCTCCAAAACAGACCATATAGTTGATTACAAAGCAAGCCTCAACAGATACACAAAGATTGAAATAATCCCTTGTATCCTATTTGATCACCATGGAATAAAGCTGGACCTTAACAACAACAGAAATATCAGAAAGCCTACACAAACATGGAAACTGAACAACTTACTACTAAATGACAGCTGGGTCAGGGAAGAAATAAAGAAAGAAATTAAAGTCTTCCTAGAATTCAATGCAAATGAAGACACCAGATACCCATCTTATGGAACATGATGAAAGCAGTGCTAAAAGGAAAGTTCATAGCACTGAGTGCTTTCAAGAAGAAATTTGAAACATCTCATTTAAGAAACTTAATGGCTTACCTAAAAGCCCTAGTGGAAAAAAAAAAAAAAGCAGACACACGAAAAAGGAATAGATGACTGGAAATAATCAAACTCAGGGCTGAAATCAACCAATTAGAAACAAATAAAACAATTAAAAGAATCAATGAAACCAAGAGCTTGTTCTTTGAGAAAATGAGGAAGATAGACAAACCCTTAGCAAAACTAATTAAAAGGCAGAGAGACACCATCCAAATTAACAAAATCAGAAAAGTAAAGGGGGGAGAAAACAATAGACACTGAGGAAATCCAAACAATTAGGACTTACTTCAAAAGTCTCTATGCCACAAAATTTGAAAATCTAAATAAAATGGACAATTTTCTTGACGAATTCCACTTACCAAAGCTGAATCAAGACCAGGTAAATCAATTAAATAGTCCTATATCTCCTAAGGAAATAGAAGCATTCATCAAAATTCTCAGATTCACGAAAAGCCCAAGGCCAGGTGGTTTCAGTGCAGAATTCTACCAGACCATCAAAGAAGAGCTAACACCAGTTCTCTTCAATCTATTCCACAAAATAGAAACATAAGGAACACTACCAAACTTATTCATTGAAGCCACAGTCACCTTGGTACCTAAACCTCACAAAGACCCAACAAAGAAAGCGTGTTTCAGGCCAATCTCCCATATGAACATTGATGCAAAAATACTCAACAAAATACTTTGCAAACCGAATACAAGAACACATCAAAGATATCATTCACTATGACCATGTAGGCTTCATTCCAGGCATTCAGGGGTGGTTCAATATACAGAAATCCATCAATGTGATCCACCATATTAACAAACTGAAAGAAAAAAAACCATATGATAATCTCCTTAGATGCTGAAAATGCATTTGACAAAATCCGGCATCCATTCATGTTTAAAGTATTGGAGATATCAGGGATACAAGGCACATACCTAAATATAGTAAAAGCAATATACAGCAAACCTATAGCCAACATCAAACTAAATGGAGAGAAACTTAAATCAATCCCACTGAAATCAGAAACAAGACAAGGCTGCCCAGTATACCTGAGTGACCCCCAAAATTCTACCAGGGAACTCCTAAAGGTGACAAACACTTTTAGCAAAGTGGCTGTATACAAAATCAACTAAAAAAAATAAGTAGCCCTCCTGTATACAAAAGACAAAAGGGCTGAGAAAGAAATTAGGTAAACAACACCCTTCACAATAGTCGCAAAGGACATAAAGTACCTTGGTGGGACCCGAAACAAGGAAGGCATAAACTTATATGAAAAAAATATTCAAGTCTCTAAGGAAAGAATTACAAAAAGATATCAGAAGATAGAAAGTACTCATGTGCTCATGGCTTGGAAGGATTAACATAGTAAAAATGGTCCTCTTACCAAAAGCAATCTACAGATTTAATGCAATTCCTCTCACATTACCAACACAATTCTTTACAGACCTTGAAAGAAAAATGCTCAACTTCATATGGAATAACAAGAAACCCAGAATTGCTAAAGCAATCCTCCATAATAAAAGATCTTCTGGAGGTATCTCCATCACTGTTCTTATGCTTTACTATAAAGCAACAGTAATAAAAACCGCATGGTACTGGTATAGAAACCAATTGGTGGATCAACGGAATCAGATAGAAGTCCTAGAAATATATCCACACACTATGGACTCCTGATTTTTGACAAAGATGCCAAAATCATACAGTGGAAAAAAGATAGCATCTTCAACAAATGGTGCTGGTCTAACTGGATGTCTACACGTAGGAAAATGCAAATAGATCCATATTTATCACTCTGCACAAAACTAAAGTTCAGGTGGATCAAAGACTTCAATATAAAACCAGACATACTAAACCTGTTAGAAGAAAAAGTGAGGAAGAGCCTTGAACTCATTGGAACAGGAGACAACTTCCTGAACAGAACTTCAACAGTACAGGCTCTAAGAGCAACAATCAATAAATGGGACCTCATGAAACTGAAAAACTTCTATAAGTCAAAGGAAACTGTTGTCAAAACAAAATGGCTGCCTGCAGATTGGGAAAGGATCTTCACCAACCCTATATCTGACAGAGGGTTAATATCCAGTATTTATAAAGATTTCAAGAAGTTAAACACCAACAAATCAAGTAACCCAATTAAAAATGGGGTACAGAGCTAAACAGAGAATTCTCAATAGAGGAATATAGAATGGCAGAGAAACACTTAAAAAATGTTCAACATTCTCAGTCATCATGGAAATTCAAATCAAAACCACCCTGAGATTTCACCTTACACCCATCAAAATGACTAAGACAAATAACTCAAGTGACAACTCATGCTGGATAGGATTTGGAGAAAGGGGAACCCTTCTTCATTGCTGGTGGGAATGTAAACTTATACAATCACTTTGCAAATCAACCTGGCACTTTCTCAGACAATTAGGAATAGCGCCTCCTCAAGATCCATCCTAAGCATATATCCTAAGCATATATCCAAAGGGCACTCAAGTATGCAGCAAGGACATCTGTTCAACTATGTTTGTAGTAGCTTTATTTGTAATAGCCAGAAGCTGGAAACAGCACAGATGGCCCTCAGTTGAGAAATGGATACAGAAATTGTGGTATATCTATGCGATGGAATATTACTCAGCAATGAAAAACAAGGAAAACATGAAATTTGCAGGTAAATGGTGGTAAGTGGAAAAGATCATCCTGAATGAGGTATCCCAGAAGCAGAAAGACTCACAGGGTATATACTCACTCATAAGTGGATATAGGATATAAAATATAGGATAAAAATACTAAAATCTGTACACCTAAGGAAGTTAATCAGGAAGGAGTAAGCTGGCTAAGATGCTCAAACCCCATGCAGAAAGGCAAAGAGGATGGACATCAGATAAGGGAAAATACAGGGACAGGACAGGAGCCTACCACTGAAGGCCTTTGAAAGGCTCTACCTTGCAGGGTATCAAGGCAGATGCTGAGACTCATAGCCAAACTTTGGGCAGAGTGCAGGGAATCTTATGGAAGAACTGGGAGATAGTAAACCTGGAGATGACAGGAGCTCCACAAGGACAGCAACAGTTCCAAAAATTCTGGGCACATGGGTCTTTTTTGAAACTGATACACCAGCCAAGGACCACTCATGGAGATGGCCTGAAACCCCTGCACAAAAGGTAGCCTATGGCAGTTCAGTATTCAAGTGGGCTTCATAGTAATGGGGACAGGGACTGTCTCTGACAGGAACTCATTGGCCTGCTCTTTGATCACCTCCCATTGAGGGGGGATCAGCCTTACAAGGCCACAGAAGAAAATGCAGCCGCTTCTAATGAGATCTGATAGAGTAGGATCAGATTGAAGGGGAGGAGGACCACCCTTATCAGTGGACTGGGAAAGGAACATGGGAGGGGAAGATGGAGGGTGGGATTGGGAGGGGAAGAAGGAGGGAGGTACAGGGGGGATCCAAAGTGAATAAACTGTTATCAATAAAAATTTTAAAAGAAAACAATAAAATTTTGAAAGATTTAAAAAAAAAAACTATGCTGTTACACATATTTTCAAAATTTGAAATATTGAGATATCAATTATTGCTCCTAAATAAAAAATAAATAAGAAAGAAATGAGGAAGGATACTTCATACTCATCAAAGGAAAATTCCACCAAGATCGCATCTATATTCTGAAAAATGCTCCAAATAAAAGGACAACCACATTTGTAAAATAAACATTAATAAAGCTTAAAGAACATATAAATTACCATACATTAATAGTTGGAGAGGTCAACATATCACTATCATCAAGGGACAGAGCAATGGAAAAGAACTTAAACTGAGAGATAATGACCCTAATGGATGTCATGAACCAAATGGACCTAACAGATACCTAGAGAATTTTTAACCCAAACAGAAAAGAATATATCTTCTTTCAGCACCTCACAGACCCTTCTGCAAAACTGACCATACAGTAGGTCACAAACCAGATACAACAAGATTGAAATAATATCTTGTATCCTATCAGACCATGATAGACGAAAAGACAAACCTCAAAAATAACAGAAATAATAAAAAGCCTACACACATGTGGGAACTGAACAACTCCTACTCAATGAAATCTAGGTCAGGGAAGAAATAAAGAAAGAACTTCCTACAATTCAATGAAAATGAAGGTACATCATACCCAAACTCATGGAATGCAATGAAAGCAGTCCTAAGAGGACTTTTAATAGCAGTAAAGGCCTTAATAAGCTATTGAACACATCCCATACAAGCAACTTAATGGCACACTTGAAAGCCCTACAAAAAAAGCAGACACACCCAACAGGAGTAGACCACTAGGAATAACCAAAGTCAGGGCTGAAATCAATAAATTAGAAACAAAGAGAATAATTCAAAGAATCAATGAAACCAAGGGCTAGTTCTTTGAGAAAATCGAATATATAGACAAACTCTTAGCCAAACTAAGTAAAAGGCAGAAAGACACTATCCAAATCAACAAAGTCTGAAAGGAAAAGGGAGAGATAACAGACACTGAGAAAATCCAAAGAACCATAAGCTCTTATGTCAAAAGCCTATATGCCACAAAATTTGAAAAATCTAAATGAAATATACAATTCTCTTGTTAGATTCGACTTACCAGAGTTGAATCAAAATCAGGTAAACATATTATATAGTCTTATATGGCCTAAATAAATAGAAGCAGCCAAAATCCTTCCACCACCACCACCACCACCACCAACAACAACAACAACAAAAAGCCAAGGGCAAGATGATTTCAGAACAGAATTCTGTAAGACCTTCAATGAAGAGTGAAAACCGATATTCTTCAAATTATTCCACAAAATAGAAATGGATGCAACATGACCAAATTCCTTTTGTAAGACCACAGTCACCTTGTTAAATCCTCAAAGACCCAAAAAAGAAAGAGAACTTCAGACCAATCTCTTTTATGAACAATGATGCAAAAATACTCAATAAATTAATGATAAACCAAATCCAAGAACATACCAAAAATATCATCCAACATGACCAAGTAGGCTTCATCCCAGGCATGCAAGAATGGTTCAATATATGGAATTTTGATCCATCATATAAATAAATTTAAAAAAAGCACAGGATCATTTCCTTATAAGCCAAAAAAGCATTTGATAATATCCAACAGTTATTCTTGTTTAAAGTCTTGGAGAGACTGGGGACAAAGGCACAGATATAAAAATAGTAAAGACAATGTACAGCAATCTTATAGCTAACATCAAACTAAATGGAAAGAAAGTTAAATCAATTCCACTGAACTCGGGGACAAGACAAGGCCACACATTCTCTCCAAATCTATTCAATACAGTACTCAAAGTCCTATCTAGGGCAATAAGACAATTAAAGGAGATCAAGGGGATACAAATTGATAAGGAAGAAGTCAAAGTATGGCTCTTAACAGATGATTTGACAGGTAACGAAAGTGACCCCAAAAATTCTACTGTACGGAACTCCTACAGTTGAAAGTGGTTGGATGAAAAGTTAACTCAAAAAAAAAAAAAAAATCAGTTGCACACCTGTATGCAAAAGACAAATAGACTGAGAAAGAATTAGGAAAACAACACCCTTCACAATAGGCAGGAAAAAAAAAACTGACATATCTTGGTGTTATCCTCAGCAAGCCAGTGAAGATAGAAATATCTCTCATGCTCATGGATCAGTAGGATCAACATAGTCAAAATTGCCATCTTACCAAAAAACAATCTACAGATTCAATGATAATTCCCATCAAAATATCAACACAATTCCCCCTGGACATTGAAAAAACAGTTCTCAGCTTTATATGGAAAAATAAAAAACCCAGAATAGCTAAAATAATCCTGTACAATAGCAGATCTTAAGGAGGTATCACCACCCCTGCTCTCAAGCTCTACTATAAATCAGTAGTAATAAAAACTGCATGGTACTAGAATAAAAACAGACTGGTGGATAAATGGAATTAAAGTGAAGGCCCATAAAAAAACCCACACACCGATGGACATTTGATTTTTTTCAAAGAATCCAAAACCATGCAATGGAAAAAGGACAGCATCTTCAACAAATGGTTCTGGTCTAACTGGAAGTCCACATGTGGAAAAATAAAAATAGATCCATATTTATCACCCTGCAGTAAACTAAAGTTCAAGTTGATCAAAGACTTACAACATAAAACCAGATACGCTAAATCTGTTAGAAGAAAAAGTGGGAAAGAGCCTTGATCTCATTGGCATAGAAGATAACTCCCTAAACAGAATACCAAGGGCACTGGCTCTAAAATCAACAATTAATAAATAGGATCTCATGATTGAAAAGATTCTATCAAGCAAGCAAGAACTTTGTGAATAGAACAAAATAACAGCCTACAGCCTGAGAAAGACCTTCACCAACCCTACAAACAGAGAGATCTATAAAGAGCTCTATAAATAAAGAACAAAATTATAAAGAGCTCTATAAATTAAACTCCAACAAACCAAATAATGCACTCTCAAACTGGGGTACAGAACTAAACAGAATTCTCCACAGAGGAATATCAAACAGTGGAAAACACTTAAATTCACAATATCCATAGTCATCATGGAAATGCAAATCAAAACTACTCTGACATTCCATTTTAAACTCATCATGGCTAAGACCAAACCTGAAGTGACAGCACGTGCTAGTTAGAATGTGAAGAAAGAGAAACACTCCTCCATTGCTGGTGGGAGTGCAAACTTATACAACCACTTTAGGAATCAATCTGATGCTTTCTCAGACAATTGGAAATAGTGTTACATCAAGACCCAGCTATACAATTCCTGGGCATATAACAAAAAGATCCTCCACCATTTAACAAAGATATTTGCTCAACTATGTTCATAGCATCTATATTCATAATAGCCAGAATTGGGAAACAACCTACATGTCTCTCAACTGAACAATGGTTACAGAAATTGTGGTACATTTACACAATGCAAAGCTACTCAGGTATTTAAAAATAGGAAACCATGAAATTTTCAGGCAAGTGGATAGAACTACAAATGATCATCCTAAGTGAGGTAACACAGAAGCAGAACGACATGCATGGTATATATTCATTTGTAAGTGGATAATAGCCATAATACAGGAAAAACATACTACAATCCACTGGCCTAAAGGAGCTACATAAAAAGAGGACCCTATGTAGGATGGTCAATTCTTATTCAAAAGGGCAAATAGAATTGACATCAGAAGTGACTGAGGAGAGGGAACAGGATGAGAGCCTAACATACATGTCCTCTGAAAGACTCTACCCAGCAGGGGATCAAAGCAGATGCTAAGACTCACAGCCAAACTTTGAGCAGAGCACAGGGGTCATAGGAAAGTCTTGGGGATAGAAAGACCCATAGCTGACAGGACCTCCATAAGAAGACCAACAAGGACAACAAATCTGGGGCTATTGGGACTTGCAGAGATTGATGGACCCACCAAAGGCCATTCATGAAGAGGAACCAGACCTCTGCTCAGATGTAGCTGATAGGCAGCTCAGTCTCCATGTTCGATCCATAGTAAGGGGAGAAGGTGCTGGCTTTGACAAGGACTCTGTTGTCTGCTATTTGATCATTTCCCCTTGGTGGAGGGGGCATTGCTATGCCACAGAGGAAGAGGATGCAGGCAGTCCTAGTGAGACTTGATAGGCTGGGTTCAGATGGTAGGAGAGGAGGGCTCCCTGTATCTGAGATATAGGAAATGGAATAAAGGGGAAAGAAGAATGGAGGGTGAGACTAGGAAAAGACAAGGGAGAGGATTACAATTGGGATGTTAGATGAATAAATCATTTTTTAATTTTATTTATTTATTTATTACAATGTGTTCACTTTGTGTCCTTGCCATAGCCCCCTTCCTCATCTCCACCCAGTCCCACCCACCTTCCTTCTTCTGCCCCTATGCCCTTTCTCTAGTCTCCTAATTGAGGAGGAATTCCTTCCCTTCTAGCTTATCAGGTCTCATCAAGGATGGCTGCATCATCTTCCTCTGTGGCATTGCAAGACTGCAACACTCAGGAGGAGGTAATCAAAGACTCGAGTTCATGTCAGAGAATGAATTAAAAAAAGCAAATTTAAATTAAAATAAATTAAATGTGAATAAAACAAATAAAATAAAAAAAAAAAATACAACAGGTAAGGAGAGCATCACAAACCCACAATTCAATGACTCAGAAAGGTCAGATAGTGTTAGTGTCATCATTAAATGCCATCCTAAGAAATTAAATATACTCCCTGTCAAATTTCAAATGCAAGATGTTGATGAAGATCAACACAATAACCTATGCTTACATATACAAAACAAAACAAAATAAATACCTAAAACTCTATATTCCATGCTCAGCACCCAATGATGGTGATGTTGATGCCAGGTATGTTGGCCTACATTTAAGCCCAACACTCGACTGGAGTTAGAGCTGTAAGTTCAAAACCAGCCTGGTCTACATACAAACTTTCAGGAAACATCCAGGAACTCTGGGACATTATGACACCACAAAACATGCTGATAATCAGATTAGAAGAAGAAGGATGAGATCAAAGGTCCAGAAGACATTTTCAACAAAGTCATACAAAAAAAATTTCTTAACCTAAAGAAGAAGATATCTATCAAGGCACAAGAAGCATACAAAATACCAAATACACTGGACCAGAAAAGAAAGTCCTCTTAACAGAGAATAATCAAAATGCTAAATATACAGAACAAAGAAAGAATATGAAAAGCTGCAAATGAAAACAAACAAACAAACCAAACTAACCAACCAATCCGACAAACCAAAACAAACAAAAACCAACCAAAAAAACAAAAAAAAAGCAGATCTATTGGAATTAATCCTGTATTCTCAGTAAAAATGCTAGAAGTTGAAGGGCTTAGACAGAGTGCTTCTGATTCTAAAAAACTACAGAAGCCAACACAAATTACTAACTATGCCCAGAAACTTTCAATCACCAAATGGGGAAAATAAGATGTTCCATAAAAAGGTCAATTTTAAATAATATGTATCTATAAGTAGATCCCCACTCAAGGTGCTAAAACCACCACCACCACCAAAATAACAATCACTGTTCAATGATATCTCTTAATAACTTTGACCCAAATTCACCAATAAAAAAAAACACAGACTCAAAAAATGGATGATAAAATAGAATCCACCCTTCTTCTAAATACAAAAAACACAGCTTCACATCAAGATAGACATTATCTCAAGGTAAAGATTTGGAAAAAGATATTCTAAATAAGTGGACTGGAGTATCAAGCTTGTATAGCAATTTTAATATCCAATGAAAAAGCTTTCAAAAACCTATTCAAAAGATGGCAAAGGACATGATGTATTCAAAAAATCTAGCAATATAACATTTCAATACTTAACATCTACGACCCCAACCTAACAGCACCCAAATTATAAAAGAAACCCTTCTGCAGCTTGCATCACATCCTAGCCCTCATAAACTGATAGGGAAAGACTTCAATATATCACTCTCACCAATGGACAGGTCCTCCTGACCAAACTGAACAGAGAAATGCTCCAGCTAATATCAAAAATCTAAATATACACAAATGATATTTACAAAACATCCACCCAAGCACAAAAAAGATTGTTCCCTCTTATCAGCAAATCATATATTGCTCTCCAAAATTGATGATATATTTGAACAGTGGAAGTCTCAAAAGATAGAAGAAACTTGAAATAACCTCCTACATCCTATCAGACCACTAAGGTTTAAAGCAGTACATCACCAATAACAAAAACAATAGAAAGCTTACAACCTCATAGAAATTGAACAACTCTCTACTGAATAAAACAATTGATCAAAACTGTAATAAAGAAAGAAATTAAAGAATTTCTAGAAGTCAATGAAATGAATACACAACATATCAAAACTCATAGTACACAATGGAAGTGTTGACCAGAATACAGTTCATAGCACTAAGTACATTCAGGAAAATAATCAGAAAGATCTCTTAGTAGCAAATTAACAGCACACCTAAGTACTTTAGAACAAAAAGAAGTAAACATAAATAAAAGGAGTATACAGTGAGAAACTACTGAACTGTGTCTTCACTGGTAAAATCAAATGTTTCCACAGGAAAAGAATGGTGGATCCTATCAAAATTGATAATGATCAGATTTGAATAATAGAGATCTCCTGAATAAGCAGAGGTAACTGTTCATCAGACAGTGTGGTCATTCAGTCCAAACTAACTTAATAAAGACTAAAGTTTTCTTCTTAAATAAAAGAAAGATATTTTGTTTTTTCATATTAAAAACATTTAAGAGGTTTAAAATGTTTTAAATAAATTCAAAAGTGTAAACTTGTTTGAGTTGGAATAATTTGGAGTGAATATAACATATTTGAACAGTGTGGTGATAGACCATGCATTTAATCCCAGCAGAGACAAGCAGTTCTCTATTAATTAGTTGTTTTCTAAATTCAGGAGTTACAATGACAGGGTGTTGGTGGTTCATAGTCCTAATCACAGCATTTCAGAGGCACATGCCTTTTACATACCACCTGGGAGGCAGAGGCAGGCACATAGGATTTACAGTGATTTTATTTAAAAGCTGCTTGTAAAAGGCAGGCTGAAAATCAAAATGAATGCCCTTTATTATCTAGAAATAAATACATTTTAAGGTATATTTGTAAAATGATTTTTTAACTTTAAATGAGATATTATACTTTTCTATTTCCAAAAAAACATTTTGCCCTTTAAAAGATATAACATCCCTAAAAGGTACAACCCTCACCCCAGAATTAGGGATGGGGCAGGGTTTTGATTTAATCTTTTCAGGAGAATAAAATCATCCACCTAAAGAATATGGAGACCACTGGACACATGAAACTTCTGAAGAAAATGACAGATCACCAAAATAAAATGTCAAAAGAGAAGGAGTAAACTGGCCAACTGGTATCACTCACCTTCATGTTGTCTCTTCTGCCTTCTACAGACATAAGTGCAAATTGTCTTTATGTGATTGCTAAAGGACAATCCAAAATCTCTATCTCATATCAGAAAAGCCACCTGGTAAGAAACAGAGGAAAACAGAAAAATAAGGGATGAGTCTATTGTCATGAATTTCATAATCTTCTGGCATGATGTGACTTCTGTTCTTACCACAAACTTCAATAATCAAGAATGTGTACAGTGTTTGTGAAAGAATGAGGGGGTGGGAGAAACAGCCAAAAACATAAGCCTAAAATATAGTCAAGTTTACATGAAAAGACAAGGAAAATCTAACATGAAAAATGTGCACTGGACCAGAGATACCTTTGATTTTATAATTAATACAAATTAAATAAACACAGATTTCCAACTGTTATAAGACAAACACAAAGTAACACCAAAACTGTTATATTTCTGACCCTCCAGCTACTACTAACCTCCTTTACAGAGAGTCCTTTTTGCTCTGGAAGTCACTTGGAAAATGGAGGTGATCATATAGATGGGCTATGGCTTGCAGTCCCATCATGTCCCCTTGTGGGTTCAGGCAGAGCCCAGCCCTTTTTTGGACAATCACACACAAAAAAAATGTTGGAGAATAATTTAGTATCTGTTCCCTGCTGCATGAATTATGTCACAAGATGTGGAATCTGCCCTATCCACTTATTTAAAACCAGGCACACCTGACAAAATTCTGCATCTCAGAAATTCCTTTTGTACCCTGGAATTGAATTTTCCTAAATCACACCATTGTGACTAGTGGTAGTTGAAAGGTAAAAAAAAAAAAATAACAACAACAAAAAAACGGAATCAAATAATGCTGAAAGATGACCACCACCACCTCTTTTCTTCCAGTTTCAAATGATTTGTAAAATTTGCTACACAAAGCTGTATGTGGAATACAACGTTCATCATTTCTAGAAATGAGACCTTCAGTTTTCCAATTTGTCCACTGCAAAACCAATGCCTGTGTGTGCACACTAGGTAGTAAAATTATAAGCACCACAACTTTCTACTGCTCAGGCCACAAAATCCTCACTTCTCTGGTGAATAAACACTCAGGAAGGGTTGGAGGCCAAGGGTCTCTGCTGAGATCACCACATGGAGACCAACAGAACCACAGCCTGAACCACAATCTGAACCACAGTCCATCTCTTTCAAAGCAGATCAGGCTGTGAGAGCTCAGCAGCCTGCTCTTCCTGGCCTGGGGACAATGGCCCCACACTGAGCATGACATGGCCTCTGGTCTCACTCACAGCTCTTTAGAGCTACATCAGAGGAAAATCCCAGAACAAACCCATAAACTACTTCCCACTGTTGCTCCTGACTGCTAGGCCTGCCCAGAGTCCCTCATTAGCTTGAACAATGGAGCTGAGTCTTGGGACAGTAGTAGCTCCTCTACCAGTGGATCAAAGATCAAATGATGCAGATAGCAGAGGCATTCTAGCTTTGCCCTAACCCCTATGGGCAACACAGAACACTAATGTTGTTATAAAAGAATGAAAATCCCAATTATTCAATTTTAAAACTTGCTAGTGCAGAGAGGCAGAGAAAGCACCCATCTGACCCTGTTACTCACCTCAACTCCAAGAGGAAAAGTCCCAAAAGCTCACCAGTTCAGATGACAGCTCAGGGGGATAGGCCAAAGGAACCCAAGGCCAAAGGCTTTCTAGCTCAAAGCCCAAAAAGCCCAAAATCTACCAAGCTAAAACTCCTTCCACTTTTACACTCTGTCTTAAATACATTTCAGCTGAAAGTTCCACTTACTCTTTAATCCCTGTCAGCTGGTTTCTTGCTTTGCCTCTTGACCTTGGGTTAACATTATTTAATGCTGTTCACAGAGAGCTTTTGAATTAAAGGTATGTTCTAGGGCTGATGGAACCATACCATAATCACCTGTTTACAATAAACAGAAAGTTCTTGGAATTAAGGTTTGTGTTAGGGCTCAACCACACCAAACAAAGCAATGGTTTTTACAGTTCACAATCTAAGGGGTCACACTGGGATCAAATATCCTGCAACACCTTCATCTTGGAAATGATTTAAAATACAATCTTCCACTCTCCTAGGACACCTGTTCATTTTCCAAAATACAGGTAATTTATGTTACATTCATTACACACTCAGTGTCCAGTGAATTCATCTCTACCTCATAGATAGGGAAGTCCTTCAGCCAAACTTCAGTCAAAGCCAAAGAGTAACAACCATTAAAGAAACAAATGGCCATGAATTTGAAAGCAAGGAGTAGTTAATGGGAGCTCAATAAAATGAGAAAGAAAACAAAAAGAATATGGCTGTACCTAGGAATGTTGGAGTAGAAAGTTTATTATAGATAGATGAGAGAACATTGTCAGACACAGGACATCTGGGACAGTCTAGAGTTGGGACATGACCCTGAGCTATGTGAGATGAGAGGAGAGAGGGAAGTGGAGAGCCAGAACAAAAGGCCAGGAGGATAAATGATAAATTAAAAATACCAGGTAACTGAAATGGTTGGAATACATAAGGAAGGACAGCTGGGAGGAGGGCAGCTCATCTCCTGGGCTAGAAAATTGTGATTGACACCCATACCTTGTAACAGGTAAGGACTGAGGGATGCTGGGAGAACCTGACAGCCACATCTGCTTTGATTGTTAAGTAGCCACCTTAAAGATTTATCCCATCATTTGAGATGTAAGAGTAGAGAGGAATGAGAAGGTTGAAATTATAACCTCATTTGATTATAATCTTAAAAATTATTTTTAAAAGTTGAAAATGGCTTTATGGTCCAATATTCTTATTTTTAAAAGTTCAAGTATATATTTGAGCACACAAAGAATATTACTCACACCTTTTCTCTCTCAGGTTGTACATTTTCAAATGGGGGAAGGGGAAAGCATTCCTGTTAGGCACTACCACCCCACTTTTTCCAGATCTTCTGAGTGTTTGAACTAGTGTAACTGTAAAAAATTGCTTTCCAGAAACAAGTTCAGCAACTAATCCATATTCTTGATTCTCTTTGTGTATAACTCCCAGCCCTAAGTATATGCTTTTCACATTTACTGACCATCTAAAATTGATTACCATTATCATTGCCATCTTCCTCCTCCCCTCCCTTTCTGTGTTGTGAAAACACCAGCTTCAAAGTAGGTCAGTGAACTCAATTCTTACACAGGTCTCTCTTTATTTGTAATCACCCACCTCCAAACAAACAAACAAACAAAACCCAGGGAGGTCAGTGGACACTCATTTGCTGCTCTCTTTTACCTCACACTGACCAGTCAGGGCTCACCTGAAAAGAGTTGCAGGATTATATTCTAGGCACTGAGCAGTAGAGGTAGCATTTAGTGTTTAAATAAAGTGTAAAATACATAACATGATCTGCAGGAGACATTGCTTTAAACAAAAACAAAAAAATCAAAGCACTAGAGAAAAAGGAATGGAATTCTTAATGACTGGGGATTATCAGAGAATATTAACTAATAAGAGAATAGAGCAGTGATGCATCAACAAAATAAAATTTAATAATACCAACAACTGACATTTTTATCTATTTATATTATGTATACAGTGTTCTGCATGCATGTACACTTGCATACCATAAGAGAACACCAGATCTCATTATAGATGTTGTGAGCCACCATGTGGTTGGTGGGAATTAAACTCCTGACCTCTGGAAGAGCACCCAGTGCTCTTAACCTCAGAGTTGAAAAAAAAAACACGTAGGCATACTGACTTTGAAAAACACAGGCTATTCTCTTGTAGAGGGTAATCCATTAATAAGATACTTTTGATGTTGTCCCTGTGTACAATATTAGCTGCTGAGACCTGTAACCTGACAGACACAGCTGTTAGCCAATAGCCTGTGTCTCAAATTTGAACTGACAGAACTGTGTCAATGAGGATTGTACATATGGGCATAGGACAGTCCCCTTAATTTGAAATTCAATATTTACTGGATCAAGGTACCTGACCCAAATTGTACACCCACAAATCTGGTCTGCTTTCATTTGCATTCATGAATTAATGAATACTTGTTGGGAATTTACAAATTAAAAAGACATCACCCTGGCGCATTTCTAGACAATCCTGGTGAGCAAACATGTGTATCTCAGGATCTTATTCTCTAGCAGGCCTGGTTAGCAGACTACTTATCAGTGGATTGTTTTACAGCAGTTTTACCTCAGCTAAATTGTAACTGGTGCCACTAGTTTCTCAGCAATAGGAAATCCTTGACATCATCAGTTCTACTCTTCCACATGACAGTTTGATATTGGAGTGCTCTCTGACACAGGACATATCATTTACAACCCCCACATAATCCAAATGGATCATTTAGAACTTAGAGAACCTACCTGACACCCCCAAAGATCACCAGGAACTAGGACTGAAAAAGGTCACCTAAAGGTCACCAGAATAGTGACTCTACCATAAGGCCAGCAGGAACTAGGCCATGGGTCACCATTTCCCAAAACAAGGTCATAAGATTCCCTACCCAAGGAACAGCCTGAGGATAACCACAAGGGTGGGAAGGTATCTTATCTCAAAGTGGGGCATTTGCCCAGAGCAGCCCACCAACCTTGAAGTAGAACATTCAATGACACAGAAATTACCTAGCATTCCTGAGGCCAAGAGATATCTCGCTCAATGTTAGTTATGTTAGCTAGCCAATCATTTGAAAAAAGCTTGCTCTTGCTGAATGTCACCCAATCCTGTAACTGTTAAACCAGAACTTTCTGGTCCTTCCTAAAACCCCAGTCAAAAACCCTGCCATGCAGCTGCTCAGGCCTCCTCTCTGATCCACTGTGTTGGTGATGTTGGAGAGACCCAGCTTAAGCCCAAATAAAACTCTTTGATCTTGCATATGTGTTCTAGCTCCTGGCCATAACATGTGGGGTCTCATATTTGATCCTCAAGGCTCACAAACACCCCTGGCACAAGGAACTGAACAACAGCCAATAAGTGAGCACTCTGTCTGTATCTGTCTGTGTCTGTGTCTGTGTTTCTCTAGGGTTTCTTTCGACCTTGAGGCAAAATGTAAATCTATGTGGTCAGAAAGGTTAGAGCTGATGCTCTGGACAGCTGGGGGGCAGAGGAAGCCTGGAAAGAAAGGGCACATCTGTAAAGAAAGTTAAGCACCAAGTTTTCTGTGATCTCTGGACCTCAGAGAGGATGAATGTGCCCCTATCTGTAAAGGGTGGTAGAGTACCCAGTTTTCTGTGATCTCTGGATCTTTGGACAAGGACAATGCAGGTATCTCCTGCATCAGGGATTCACTGATATCCTACCTTCATTTTTTTTCCACTGCAGGAGTGGTGGGATCTGCTGTCTGGCTCTGTGTATTTTTCTGTTTCACAAGCAATGGGATCTAGTCTGTGTCTTGTTTAACTGTTTTGACTCTCACTGCCATTTTTTTTGTCTCTGGGACTGACTGAGGACATGGGACAAAATCCTTCTTTCCCCCTAGACCTGATTCTTTCCCATTTCAGGGAGGCTTGAGCCATGCTTCATAGGTTCCAGTGAGAGTGGCAAGGAGGTGGCAAGGGATTGATACAGTATGTGGAGCCCCAAGCTTGGCACCTCTGCCAATGTTCTCTGGTCTCTGGTCTGGCAGATCTTATCCACTACTCTGGCCTCGGGTCTTGCAGAGCATGTCCCCTGCTCTGGACTCTGATCTCGCAGAGATTTGCTGCTGCTGTGGTCTCTGGTCGGGCAGAGATCAACAGATATGTTGTTGCTCCATTCTCTGGTCTGGTTGAATGCAGGTCACCATTCTAAACTCTGGTGTAAGTGGGTTGATCCTGATTTCAGGTAGGCCATCACTAATGGAACAGGATAGAGGGCCCAAAGAGAGACAGGCCACTGTTCTGAGTTTTGGGATTTTCTCCTTCTTCCATTCTCTTTGAGCACATTTTAACCAGTACATTTTTTTCCTTTGTGGTTTTGTTTGCTTGTGATGGTCTCAGTGGGCCAGTGATCAAACAGCTGTGCTCCATGGTGACTTTGCCTTCCTCATGATCCCAACACTACAAGCTGGGGCACCTCTGGTCATCAGTGGGAACACATATTTCCACACGTTTGGCTAGGAAGGCTTGGTTGGAGAGAGGTCTGTGTGCAGAAAATCCTGCTGAAATGGACCTTGTTGCCTCATTGCTATCTCTATGAGGAAGGTCGTTGACCTGAGGTTAGCTCTGGCTTGGAACAATGACCGCCAAATAATGTTCTTAGTTGAAATGTATTGTAGTTATTACTATTATTATTATTTGGTTAGGGTCCCCTGTAGCCAAGGCTGGCCTGAAACTAAACACTTATAAGATGACCTTGAATTTTTGATCCTTCTGCTCCACCTCTTATCAACTGAGTTATACCCCCAATCCCACAAACTTCTTTTTTTTTTTTTTTTTTTTTTAATTTGAGCCATAGGTGGCTGCAACAAGGAAGTGAACTAAACCCAAATTAGGAAGGATTGGCTGCACTGAGCTCCTAGGTCTGAGCCTGTGTACTGGCACTATGCCAAGAATACCCACCTGAGCACTTTGACATATGACTTATTAGCCTGGCTGCACATATGAGATTGTCACCTGTGAACCAGGCCAATTCTTTTTTTAGACGAGGTCTCAGACTGGCAACTAGAAGAATTTTGTTAGAAAATCGTAGAAACCACATGTATGATTTTCGTTTGCATGGGTGGGGAACCTCTGTCAGTGTGCTCCCCAAAGTAAGCAGGAGGGGAAGATGAGAAATTCACCATGTCTAGATATCTAAAACCTTCCCCCAGAAAATGAGTTGCTTTACTTAATCACCACTGCAAGAAAAAAAAAATAACTAGAATGCATTTGTGGTTCAAGGTCTAAAAGTGAGGCAGCAGGGGTCCTTTTGGCAATGCTTTCTCAGAATTGCATCCATTCAAGTGCAATGTTTGTAAATTCACACTGAGCAAGGAAGGAAAGGAATGGGATGGAAAGGGAGGGGAAAAAGGGGAGGGGAGGGAAGAAACATGTTCAAAATCTTCCTGGAAAGAAAACAGAAAGGAAAAAAAATCCTGTTTAATGAAGTTCTACATTTGTGTGTTTGCCCAAGAATTCTTAAGTTGTGTTTATATGTACATCCTTTCATCATATATGTATATATATATATATATATATATATATATATATGATATACATATATATATATATATTTATGATATACATATATATATGTGTGTGTGTCTGTATGTGTGTGTGTGTGTATACTCTAAACGCTTGCTGAATAATGGTGTTTCCATGTCTTCCTCACATTTCAACTGAATTATTTTTGGGCCCAAAATCTAAACCTAATTATGATCAATATTTAGAGGTTTTGCTTCTTTTGAATGTGTGGTTTTATTTTCTTAGTTAACACTATGTACACCAAGGTCATTATACTTGGGTCTCTAAAAAAGTAATGTAAAAAAAATAAATAGCATTAATAATGTTAATGACTAAAATGAAGGTAACTAAGTGATTGTACAATGAACTCAGATGTTCACTTCAGACATGTCATTTTATGATGATTTTTTTTTTGATGAGGCACAAAAATGCCTGTTAAGCTTAGGGCTTGTTTACAACATTCTCTTGAAAACAAGGTTCAAGATGCATGCTTAAGTCATAACATCAAATGATGTACAGAGAGGACACAATCAGCTTTGCTAATATAGTCTCCTTGGGATAAGTATGGAGGGATGCAAAGCCCAGGACATTTTCTGACGATCTGACCTCTCATAAAAATTAATGAAAACATAGAGGTTTGCCGAAAATGAACATGTACATGAAACCAACTATGTATAAAGCAGGTAGAATGATTGTCATGAGAGGGACCAGGTTAAAAACTAACACCAAATAAGTAGCACTGTTGCTGTGCCTGTAATTTCTATCTTATCTGGAAGGCAGAGACAGGAAGACTGTTAACCCCTGTATTTAAGGCAGAGCATCTGCATAAAGAAAAGCAATGCTTTGCCTCTCCTGTTCCTTTTCATCCTCCTCCCTTCCTCCTCTTTCTTTACCTCATATATGTGAAGTAAATGTTCTACCTCTGAGCTATATTCCTAGTTTCTGTACAAAACAGACAGATATAGTCTTTGAATATCATAAAGCCAGGTGCTAAATCTCACTAAAGCTGAAAGGAAGTAACTTGTTATGGGATAAATGAAAGACAACACAGAAAGGCAACAGGCATAGCGGAGGCTGTCCTAGTAACAACAGTAACAGAACAAAAATAAAGACTTCAGGAGAAGTTTATTGCAGTTGGTACAATGGCTGGCATTAACAAATAAAATGCTATGTGCTCCCATCCTCCAGGTGGGGAATTTGTATTACTATCAGTTTATGATGACTTTGTTAAAGGCATATATTTGTTAAAAGGGTTATTTGCCCTTCCCAGATAGTTACTGTTTGTAATTAGGTAGCCAATACTGTGCTAATT
>JAEOAE010003836.1:0-110854 GCA_036365155.1 Meriones psammophilus | reverse complement strand
GTGTTATTTGTATACCACTAGCTTAAGACAGTCACACTGTGAATCCCAAATCTGTCTATAGATTAAGAAATTCTGTTGCCCTGGAACTCAGTATGAGTGGTGAAATTGCCATCCTGACTCACAGGGACCCATAGCCCTGCTAATGCATTCTCTAGTCCATGTCTCCCCGCAAGTGTCAGTGGATGTTCCCTGAACTGTAAATGGCAAGACTGAAGAGCTAGCAAAGAGGGAAGCTCAGGCAGCAGGTCTCTATGAGTTTGAGGCCAGAAGGGTCTATGCAATGAGTGCAGGTGTCCTCAGACTCCCAAAGAAGGCCTTTTGCACAACAGGAGCACTGCAGACACAATGGATTGTCACAGGACACCGCATAGATACATGCGAATTTTTAAATGCTCATGGTGTGTACTGTTCGGCTTTCAATTGAATGAGTGCAGATGAGAAATTGGGTAGGTGATGCATTTTCCATTGTCAATGGTTTTTAAACTATGAGAATATTCACTCCGCAGCATTCCTGAGACATAAACAAAAAGCTGGGAAGATGGCTCAGCAGTTGGGACATTGGCTCGGCGGCCTCCCCACTATCTCCCGGGCCCAACCGCGGATACGCACCATGTTTCTGAACTGTAAGCACAAACCTGCAAAGCACAGGAGCCATTTACCCCTTTCATTGATCAATACAGAGCGCACCAAAGTCAGAGAACTACAAACAATCCCAGAGTGCATTGTGCCCACAGTAACCTTCTGTGAGAACTACAAGCATGGCTCCTCAATGAGAACTACAAACATGGCGGGCTGCAGAGCAAAGACTTCTGGAATTGTTTGCAGTCATCTCAGCTTATGGCCAAGCTGTAACGTGGTGCAGGCGCAGAAATACAATTCCCAGAATGCTGTGGGCACTGTTTATGCCTTCACAATCCTGCCTGGGTCGTTTTCCCTCAATGGTAGGGTAGCCTGGACCGGAAGTCGCCCCGAAGCTCTTTTCCACCGCTGCAGAGGCCCTGGTCTGGGAAGTCACCAACCAACCAGGGCACACAGCGTTTCCCCGGGTCCCAAGGTTCTGGAAATGTCCCCTCGCTTTGCCCCTCGCCTTCTTAGGAATCAAGACCTTTCTAGGAGCATCTCCGTGATGTCATCGCCCCGCCCACTGAAAGTCGCTCATGTAGAGGCAGAAAATGCGGTTTGCAGTCTCCTGCTCAGAGGCCGCCCAGCTGGTCTATGGAAAAGGAATCCTGGGGTCTCGCCCCCCCCTTTTTTTTGTAATTGCGGCCCTCCCAGTCAAAGCAACGCTGCTCTCTCGGGAAGGCAGAAATGTGCTCACCCTGATAAATATTTTTAAAGATTAAACAACAACAACAACAAATATTTTTAAAGATTAAACAACAACAACAACAACAACAAAAGGCGGCACAGTGACATACACCCAGGATCCCAGCACTGGGGAGGCAGGGGCAGGCGGGTCTCAGTGTGTTCCAGACCAGCGTGCTCCAGAAAGCGAGTCCAGGACAGACAGGGACACAGAATCCCTATTTCTTTCCCAGGTGCCAGGTTGGATCCCCAGGGACAACAGGGTGGTGCACGAACGTCTGGTTCCCTCTGGTGATGCACACGTGTCCATGAAGACAGAGCGCTCCTGCACCTAATAGCTAGATTTATATATGTGATAATTTTAATACTATATATTTTAATTTAGTAAAGACAGAACTGTCTCGAGAGCCCACATCCTCTAGTCCTGTGGCATCGAACCTGAACCACTGAAAGATAATGGCCTTATTCCGCCCTAAGCATGGAGGGACCCTGTGCCAGAATTAAGCTCAATGGAGTGGAGGGGGATGGGCATTTACCTGGGCCCCTGCACCTGTATCCAACCTCTAAAAGTTGTTGCTGCAGGCTATGGAGGACACAGGTTTTCCCTTAATTTAGAAAAAAAAAAAAAAAAAAAAAAAAAGCCTGAGAGAATTTGTTCCAAATGTTAATACAAACAAGTAACTGACCTGTATTATACATGCACAACAATTTCAGTTCCTGTCCTCTGCTCACACACACAAAAAAGCATATACTGTACATGATGCTGCTACTTCACTCTTGGAGGAAAACATGGCTGTGCTTTGGGCTGGTTTTGTGTTTTTGAGTTTTCTGCAGTGCTGTGGCAATTATGATCCCACTGGTGATGACACATAGGGTGATCAGGTGTAGCCACCCAGGTACATAAAGGGGCAAGGTGCAGCAACTTTGATACAAAGGATAAAGACCAAACAAGCCATTCCCGGATGTGTAAATGGACAAACACACACACACACACACACACACACACACACACACACACACACACACACACACTTGAGGACCCCTTCATTCCTTCTCAAATAATAAGGGTTCCAGGTCCAGATGTAGTTTTGAACAAGTTTTGTTTCATTTTCATTTTAATGGCCCACATACAGATAAAAATTTGGCCAGGGATTTGGTTCTGGCTCCTGATTGGTATCAAATGAGACCAAATTCCAACTGATCTCCATTTCTTGAGGAATATCTGAGGATGCATATGCCTTCAGTCATGGCCTCTTAAAAGACTATCATATTATTTAGTGTAGTTTAAATAGCAAATGATGATGTTATTCCTATTACTCAATTTCATATCTGGTGAAAATTCATATTCTGAGGAACATGTGGAAGGTTTTCTAAAACGACTCTCCCCTACATGCACCACTTTCACACACTCAAAAAAAAAAAAAAACAGCATTATTCTTTTCCCATGTCTGACAAAATCATAATTTCTGAAGAGCCTAAGCTGCCAAAAACTCACTAGCTAGCACCCAGAACACATGCACCTATTATGAAGTATAAGAACCTTTTATACAATGACCACCATCATCTACCAAGATGGCCAGTATGAACCAGACCATCACAGTGAGGCTGCCCACTGACCAGTGTTATAGTGGAATTCAAATAAAAAAATTATAGTCTTTAACCCAATAATCACTCTGCATGGTAGACTGTCCAGGGAGTCAGTGAGGGTGACTTGGGCTTGTGTGGGTAGCATCACTCCCAGCAGCCACAGAAGTAGACATGCAGCTCAGCTCTTCATGCCACATTCTCCCAAACTGTGCCCAGCCTAAACCCAGAATACCATCAGCACCCCTACCTTCCAGCTAGCTCCAAATGATAGTGAAGCATCTCCAACAGTTCCAAGAACATGAACACTTCCTGATGTGTGCTTGACATCACTGAACCAGCCAGGAAAATGTCTGTTATTATCCTGGAAGTAGTAACTGCATGGCTTTCACCATGATCATACAAAATGTTTAAATAATGTGACATCTTCCAAAACACACAACAGGAAGCATCAATGTAACTTGGTATTGTTGCTTTTTCCCCCTCTCATTCATCACAGCAAATTCTCAGTGTAGCTATGATTTTCTAGGTCCCAAAGTTCCTTTCTTACAATCCTAATATCTTCTCAAACCAAAATGAATGTTATAACCCAGCAGCTATTTGTTTCCTCCTGAGCAAACGTAGTTATCAAAATGGAATTGGTGAATTCCTTTTTGATGGGGTCACCCAAGCTGGTGCACCTCTCCAGAGAAGATGGAAAAGAGTAAATTCCCTAGGATGGTGTCCTAAAGTGAATCAAGTATGGCAAAGCATGATAACAGGAGCCATGCTGGCCCTGCCTTGATTTCCAGAGTCTTCAATATTTCACAAGGACAGTGAGGTCAACCAAATCTCAGCATATGGTTCCTACATTAGCATTTAAGATATGCTCAGGAAAACAATAGGTTTTTTTTTTTTTAATTAGGATTTCCCCCAAATACCTTCACATTGGCTGTTTGTGCACGAGGTGCACACATATACCCAAAGTCTCATGGGTGTGAAAAAGGTAAGAAATAATGGTCAGAGAACCAAAAAACACCCTTGAGAGAAGACAAATCCTGTACAATTGGAATAAGGACACAGAAATAAACCCACACTCCTACTAAAACTTTACTTTCAACAAAGACAAAACCATACAATAAAAAAAAAAAAAATGACAGCATCTTCAACAAATAGTGGTGGTCTAACTAGATGTCTGCCTGTAGAAAAATGCAAATTGACCCCTTTGTATCACCATGCAGAAACTCAAGTCCAAGGGGATCAAAGACCTCAGCATAAAACCAGAGACTAAATCATTTAGAAGACAAGTCATGTAGAAAAAAGTCTGGAATTCATTAACATTGGAGACAATAGAACAAATCAGCACAGGCTCTGAGATCAACGATTAATAAATGGGATCTCAAGAAACTGGAAAGCTTCTGAAAGTCAAAGGACATTATCAAAAGAACAAAATATCAGCCAACAAATTGGGAAAATAGCAGCACCAACCCTACATCAGACAGAGCATTAAAAATCCAAAATATACAAAGAACTTAAGAAATTAAACACCAACAAATCAACTAATCCAATTTAAAAATGGGGTTCAGAGCTAAACTGAGAATTCAACACAGAGGAATCTTGAATGATTGAAAAGCACTACAGGAAATCATCAAAGTCCTTAGTCATCAGACAAACAGAAATCAAAATGACTCCAGGATTCCATCTTACACCACTCGAATGGCTAAGATAAAAAATTCAAGTGACAACATATGCTGGTGAGGATGTGGTAAAAAGGGAACATTCCTCCACTGCTGATGGGAGTGCAAACTTGTACAACTTCTCTGGAAATCAATCTGGTGCATTCGCAGAAAATTGGAAATAGTTCTACCTCCAGACCCAGCTATACCACTCCAGGGAATATATCTAAAAGATGTTCCATTATAGAACAAGAACAATTGTTCTATTATGTTCATAGCTTTTTATTCATAATAGCTAGAAACTGGAAACAACCTAGGTGTCCCTCAAATCTAGAAGAATGGATAAAGTATTTCTGGTAAATTTACACAATGGAATACTAATCAGTTATTAAAAATAAGAATTCATGGAAACTGCAGGCATATGGATTGAACTAGAAAAAATCATCCTGAGTCAGGTAGTACAGACACAGACAGAAACGCATAGTATATACTCACTTATGAGCAGATATTAGACCTATAATACAAGATAACCATACTACAACCCACATACCCAAAGAAGCTAAATAACAAGGAGGGTCCACAGGAGGGTGCCAGAATGTCACCCAGAATAGAAAACAGAATAGACAGCACAAGTGGATGAAGAGAGGGAACTGCAAAATTTTTTTTTTCTGACTCTAAGACAGTCTATTTATTGTCCACAAAAGAATCTTTTTTATGGTTTTTTGCCATAAATATAGATTTTATTTTAAGTGAAATGGTTGCTTTGGATACAGTCCTCTCGAATATATATCTTATGGCACTGGACATATTCCATGAAATCATAAAAATTTTGGTTATTGAATTGCCATATTTTTACATATTTACACATATATCTTACAGAATTTCATCTCACACTAGGAAAGCATTTGTTGAAAGACATTCAAATTAACTGTCTTGAAATGAGTGCTTTCAGTCTCCAAATCATTTAAGATACAGATATATACACATACACGTTGACAGAACCTTTTTCCATTTTAATTTGTACTTTCAACTACAAGGTGAAAATGTTTTATTGGCTTGATGACAGTGAATTACTTACCAATAATATAAAATCCTGATGCTACCCTTGCTTACCAGTGAGGCTTACCTGGCATGGAAGAAGCCGGTCCATATTTCTGTATGCTTTAGATCCCATTTCAATTTCGTTCAACAGTGTTTTATTGAGGGCATAGGACACTGCATTCCATATGGAATAGCTGGGCTCAGAAAGGGTCACCACATCATTTTCTTCTGGTTTAATCTCTATAGAAATTGGGCATGGGTCATGATTTTCACATAGCAAAGCAGAAGGTGAGCAATTAAACCTGTCAATCCAGAATTTATAGAAGTAAAAATCTCCTGGGTACTGGGAGGCTGTAGAAGACAGAAAGTTCATTAAGCAAGGGGTAGCTCTTGTCTTCGAATATGAGAAGCTTCCTCTGAAAAAGTTCAAGTCATTCCTATTTGATAGGGACTCAAAATAAAATGTGTCGATTTGCCATGTTCTACACCTTCCTTCTGGTTGAAAATAATTTATTTACCATGTGGAAAAACCAGTTACTTATATGACTACAGAATACCTGCACATTTACCTGTGTATGTTGGTTCAAATTCAGCAAATCAACAGCAAATAGTACCGAAGTTTCTATTAGGTGGCTGTTTTTCTGCACAACCACACAGATCTTTCTTTCTTTCTTCCTTTCTCTCTTCCTTCCTTCCTTCCTTCCTCCCTCCTTCCCTCTCTCTCTCTCTTTCCTTCCTTCCTTCTTCTTCCTCCTCCATCTCTTACTTTTTCTCTTTGCCCATATGTATATGCCTTTAGATCAGCTGAGGTGGCCAGATCCTTCTGTACTGAGTCCCCAGCACCCTAACAACTAAGCCCAGTGCACCTTACCTACTCAACCCCCAGTCCCCCTGCTCGTGCACCCGCGGGCCAGCAGAGGGCGCCAGAAAAACCTATACAAGGTCCTGCACAGCCTCACCCAGGGCGGGTGCACCCATCTCCCCCAGAAAGCATGCAGGACTGGTGGGAGCAGAGGACTGTGCGTCTTCTCGTCCCGCCAACACCCTGCCTACGGTTCTGCCCCACGCAAGAGCCGCTCAGGGACTCCAGGCGGATGGATGGAAGGCGAGGGGTGGACAAGGGAGGGAGGCGGGGAACCCCCAAATCCCTCCTAGTCTCCTTTCTCCCCCACCCCCACGTGTGAGCAGGACTATGAATTCATAACAGTTTGGGATAAGAAGATTGCTGACCTGGGAAAACCATTCTGGGTAGCAGCGTGCCTCTAGCGGAAGTCCCGCCCCTTCGGGCTTCGCTTCCGGTATCTGCCCCGGAGAGAGCAGAGACTTCCGGGCTCGGAGGCTACGTGATCGCCCCGCCATCTCCCAGGCCCCCGCCACGGGGATGTAAACACAAACCCTCTAGTCACAGATGGACCTTCATCCCTTCGTTTCTCGCTGGTCACGGAAGTCCCAACGGTCCCAAGATGCATTGCGGCAGACACCCACCTGCCTAAGAACTACAAACATGGCTTCGGAGCAAGGACTTCTGGGATTCTGAGAACTACAAAAACTGCGTCCAGGCGGCGCGATGCATCCGGGGATTGCTTGTAGTCACGAGTCTGTGTCTCTCCTTGTTGGCTGACTGGACTGTTGCCTACAAATCCCAGAATCCCTTGCGTGCTGTTTCTACCAAAGCAAGCATCTGTTCCTAAGCTTCCCACCTGGTGGCTTGGCTAGTAGCCTAGAAGTAGGCTCTGGAAGCATCTTCAAGGTGCTGCAGGCCTCTGTGGCACATCTTTGTCCTCAGACCTTACATAGCCTTTCCCCTGGTTCTGGTGTCTGTAAATGTCTCTCTCACACCATACTCTCCCTGGCATCACAACTGGGCAGGAGCTTTGTGACGTCAACTCCTCGCCCCCTGTCCCATAAGTTAACATGCTTGGCTGCTGTTTTTATTGCTCCTGTTACTACATTAAAATGCCCAGTCCCTAGTAGCTGGAGAAGGGGTCCTTGGGTCTCCTTTAATTATGTCAGGAGCTAATCTCAGAACAAAGGGCCCCCTTTTTATAACCCTTTGCACTTTTGGCTAGATGCTGTTTTTTTTGTGTGGTTTTTTTTTTTTTTTTGGAAAAATAATTGGTCAGTTTTATTTTTCTTCCTTAGCAGCCGTGTAGCCAGTCTCTAATTCTAGAGAAGAAATACTGGGCTCCCTCCCCTATTTCTTTTCCTTTGAATCATCCTTCCTGGTCAGTTTCCTGGATTGGCTTGCAAACCTTAACAATGTATTATAGTTAAAACATTAGAAACACAAAAATCTTAAAAACTGTTATTAAAAGTTGCATTGACAAAGATCAAGTAACTTACACATGCTGCAAGCCTATTAGAATAATACCAAACTGTTTGACATTAACTTTAACATAAGAAGGAAATCAAAAGATATACTCTAACTCCCAAAACATCATAATTGTTAGTCAAGATGTTTTAGTCAGCAAAGGTATGTACCAAATTGAAGGAGGAGTTTTCTTTTATGGTAGAAAACTTATTAAAAGAGTTTATGTGTACAAAGACAGCTCTATAGACAAAATTAGCTAAAGCAATAACATAACTAAAGGAGATTAATGGGATACAAATTGGTAAGTAGGAAGTCAAACAATCACTATTCACAAATGATATGGTAGTATACACAAGTAACCCCTGAAAATTCTACCAGAGATTTCCTACAGCTGATGAACATGTTCAGCAAAGTGATTGATACAAAATTACATTAAAAAAATCAGTAGTCTTCCTGTATACAAAAAGTTAATAGGCTGAGAAAGAAATTATATAAACAAAACCCTTCACAATAGCCACAAATAAAATAAAATAAAATATCTTGCTTTAACTCTAACGTAGCAAGTGAAAGACATATATGACAAGAACTTTTAAGTCTATGAAAATAAAAAGTGGAAAGATTTCCCATGTCAATGGCTCAATCTTTTTTCATACACCTGGTTACCTGGTTGTTACCTGGTTATGTTTTTATGAATAAAAAGCCTAGCTTAGAAACAAACCAGCATCATATTCTGGCTCCTGAATTCAGATTATGGCCCTGAATGATCAATTTTTGTTTAGCATTCAATAACTTCCATCAGTCTGAGTTTGGTGTTTGAGTGGTTAGTGTGAAGCTATTCCTAAACCCATAACACCTCCACAGGTACAGGTGCCAATGTGAAAATCCCCATTATCCTGGGATTCTAGGACTGGGTAAATACCCATTGTATGAGTTAGAGGTGCACTGGACCTATTGTAATTTGGGCATTGACCAAAACTCTATTAAACACCTGACCTCTTGAGGCCCCTCCTTTATGTGAAGTACTACAATATTTCTTGGTATCTCCAAGAATCCATATTAATTCAGAACTAGCATACAATAGATACAATAAAGTTTGATTTTTTCCCTTTATCCTTGTGTAAAATTATTCTTGTGAATGGTAGTAGGTGTGGGGAAGGACTGCAGAAATGCTAAAAGTTTTAGGGGATTTGTCAGTCTCTTCAGGAAAACATTGTAGTCCCTTCATTCAAGAGGTTCTGGATTAATTCATCACTATCCCACACCCTTAAAATCCATTCCTCACATTTCAGTTTGCCATCATTCAGCATTTTTAAGCAACTGACCACGTGGAATCTTTGCACAAGATAATATAACATGAACTGAAGGCAGTTAGCAAACTTTTGCTTAAGGTGTTTTCATACATCACTGAACTTGATAGTACACTTCTAGACATGTTTCTGTGTGAAAGCAAAATAAATAATGCAGTACATTTACAGGAGCTTAAGCATTTTTAAGCAATTATCCTTGTGGTGTCTTTGCACAAAGCAATGACAGCTACATGTGGAAGGCAGAGGCCATCTTGTTTAACACATACTTTCACCTTTCTGTGAATTCTGAGAATCAAATTTATGTTGTCATGCTTGCACAGAAAGAACATTGATCATCTAGCTGTCATACATATCACCTAGCTATAGAACTACTGCATTCTGTTCTTGTCTTCAAAAATTGTGTAAGAATGAATTAAAAAGTAACAGAGCAATTACTATTGTACAGGAAATGAAGACATTATCAAATTTACACGAGTAATATATCTTGCTTATTATTTCATTTAAGGACTAAAATAAAAAGAACAAGATATAGAAGAAAAATTGTGGGAAACCGTTCAAATAAAATGCTTGATTATTAGCTTGCTTTTACATATGAGAAGATTGATTCTTGGCCTATTCTTGTTCCCTTGGGAATTTCAGAGTGAATGTTCCATGGACTTTAAGATTCGTTATAAGAAAGTGCAGAGGAGGGTAATCCAAGATGTTGGTGACAAACGCACACCAGATCTGAGGGGCACAGGATCTGAAATGCCAAAATTGGTGAGTGGAGGGGCAGCTGAAGCCAGAAGATCAACCCTGAGGCTTCCTGGGTGAGAGGGGACAACCCATTGACAGTTTCATATAAACATAAGCAGATACTTGCCCATGATCTAAGAATTTTTCAGTTTTAAACCAAGAAAACATGCCAATATTTGAAGATCCTGTCAAATATTTATTTTATTCTGAATAACCAAAATCTGGAAATATAAATATCCACCAACTGATGAATGAATAAACAAACTGTATTTTAAATCTCAATATAAACAAACAATGTTATTGCTAAGGCTGGAGATTCAGCTCTATTGATCAGAATGCTTGCTTACCATGTAGTATGCCCCAGATTCCATTTCTAGGATAACAGAAACTGGCCTTGAGGGTACACAGCTATAATCATAGCACTAGAGATATAGGCAGGAAGATGAGAATTTCAAGGCCAAGGCCATCCTTGACTGCATCATAAATTTGGGGTTAGCCTGAGCTATAAGGGAAAGTGTAAATTAGACTACACTGAGAGAAAGCAGGGAACCCTACAGGAATAATTGATTACAGGGCCACACTTGCTTAGTGTGTAAGTGGCCACATGTCAGAGGCTTAATACCACAAAGGAGAAGAAATGGGTGTATATGTATGCCAGAAATATCTTGGGTCAAAAGTAGTGCTGCTCAAAGAATGATTGATTGGAACATGTCAAAAAGACAAAGAAGGAGTTGGAGAGATGGCTCAGAGGTTAAGAGGACTGGCTGTTATTCCAAAGATCCTGAATTCAATTTCCAGCAACCACATGGTGGCTCACAACCAGCCCATCTATAATGAGATCTGTTACCCTCTTTCTGGCCTGCAGGCATATATGCAGGCAGAACACTGTATAAGTAATAAAAATTCTTTTAAAAAAGACATGGAAGCCGGATATATAAGCTCTCATTGGTCAAATGACAAAACAATTCAAACATCAAAATGATCTGCATATCTATGTCCTCCCAAAATTCCTACATTGAAGTCCAAAGACCCAAAGTAATAGAACTGCATGAGATATTTGGGAGTTACTTAGGTCTTGGAGGTGAAGTCCTTATAACAGGTTCATAACCTTACTGAAATGATCCTATAAAATCAAGTGGCCTTTTATAACACTGAGTTTGAAGTGAGAAAAGGACTGTAGACAAGCATGCCCCAACTAGACCTCATAATTTAACTTTATATTTTCCAGAGTTCACAACTGTGAAAAGTAAAGCCTTTATTTATAAATCATTTTTCACTTTGCCCCAGCAAACTAAAACAAACAATAACAGTACAGTCCACTACAGAAGGCACATAAATCATGAATCCATATTGATGTAAGCATATGGCAAGTGCATTAACATTCTGATGAGGACCAAGACACAGAGTGTCAAGGTTCTCATGGGGGTGCAGGGTATTAACTCTTCAGTAGGAAATCCTGGCAGACACTTATTATAAGTAATTAAGGTGAAAGTATGCACCACCTGACAAGACACTGTGTGCCACTGTTGTGATACCCTTGTCTAAGTGTATGTATTGATCCATGATCCCTGAGAGCACAGAGAGCTGAAAGACATTCTACAAAAATAACTAACCTGGGGTATTAGCCATATAGTAAAGGATAACCATGGTACAACCCACAGACCCAAATAAACTAAGTAACAAGAAGGGTTCAAAAGAGGATATTTGACTACGACTAAGAAGGGAAAATAAAATAAACATCACAGACATGGGAAGTGGAGGGAGAGAGGAACTGAGTAGGAGAAGGGGATAAAGAAAGGAACAGGAGGGGGTTTCAGGTGTAGGAAATGTGGGGATGAGAGGGCTAGAAGAAAAGGAAAATTTGTGTTGGGGCATTTGTGAGACAAGATGAAGACCTGGAATTTTGGAGGTGACTGGTAAGATATGGGGGTGATGCTGGCTGAGACTCCTAGCAACAGGATTATTGGGACTGAAGTGGACACATCATGTAGCCAGTGGAGGGAGGAGGACACCAACCAATTCACAAAACCTCGACCCAAGTTTGTCTGCCTACAATATATGCAGCGGTAAAAGATGGAAAAGAGATTGAGGAAATGGTCATCCAATGAATGGCATAACTTGAGACCCAACTCATGGGAGAGACCCAACTTCTGACATTATTAATAATACTCTGCTACGCTGGTAGAAGGAGACTAGCATAACTGTCATCTGAGAGGCTTCATCCAGCAGAAAATGGAAACAGTTGCAGAGACCCACAGCCAAACAAACATTAGGCAGAATTCGGGGACTCTTGTGGAAGAGTGAAGAGGAAGGATTGAGGGAGCTGGAGGGATAGGACACCACAAGAAGACCTACATAACCAGGTAACCTGGGACCATGGGGCCTCATAGAGACTTAACCCTCTAACAAGAGAACATTCCTGGACTAGTCGTAGCCCCTCTACACATATGAAACTGATGGGCTGCTTTTCCTCAAGTGGGTTCCCTAGCAACTAGAGCAGGAGCTATTTCTCATTTGGACTCTGTTGCCTCCCTCTGGATCCTACTTCCCTAGCAGGGCTGCCTTGTCTTGCCTCAGCAAAAGAGATGGTACTTAATCCTGATGTAACTTGATGTGCCAGGGTAGGTTGTTGGGGGGGTATATGGGAAAAGTGGGTGAAAGATTGGGACTGGGAGAAGAGGAAGTGGGGTTTTGAGTGGTATATAAAATAAACAAATAAATTAATGAAGTGATGTGTAGTCATCAAAAGTGACAAGATCATGAAAAAGATGAGGGAACTGTTCCATATTGAAAGAGACTAAAGAGATAATGAAACAATGCAACACTTAAATGTACCAACTTCTTTTGACATTTTTTTAATAACATAGTCATCCAAACCAAAATTAAATGCAATTCTATGTTAGCATGAATTTACTATTTTGATAACTGCACTGTCATTATGTAGGATAACATTCTTGTATAAAATTGTAAATAAACCATTCCAAGTGACAGGGCATAAGGTCAGCAGCTTCCTCTCAAAATGTTCAGAGTAAAGCACCAATTAACTGTGTACCATACTTGGAACATTTTTCAAGTTTGTTATTGTTTCAAAATTGTTGTTGGGGAAGCTGGGCACAGTCTTTAATCCCAGCACTTGGGAGGCAGAGGAAGGCATATCCCTGTAGGCTCAAGGCCAGCCTGGTCTACATAGGGAATCTCAGGACAGCCAGGGCTCTGTAGAGAGAATTTGTATAAAAAAATAAACTAAATAAAAATGTTGTAAGGAGAAGAACAATGTAACTGAAAACTGAACAAGATTAAAAACAAAGCTGATTCTCCACACTGGCAGTCTGGGTAAGACTATGTCTGTAAGAGACTGAAAAGTAAAATGACATGACATTTTGGAGCAGCAAGAAGTTTCTCTAAATACAGTCCAATGTCTTATTTTTTTTTTTTAATTTTCTGTGTGTGGGGTGTTCATGATGTGGGTGAAGGTTGAATACTAGTGAACACATGGAAAGGTCAGATGACAACTCTGTGCAATCATTATTGCCTTCCACCTTTCCAGGAATTCAGGGATCAAACTCAGGTTTCCAGGCTTCCCCAGCAAGAGCCTTTATCTGCTAAGCCATCCTACTGACTTGCAAGCAATTCTCTTTAATGACCTCAATTAGGTAATAGTGAGAAAAAAATGTGAATGGTCCCTTCTCTTAAACAATTTCTTAGGGATGAATAAATAATAATAAAAAAGGAAATGAGTAGAACATTAGTACACTAGTGCTACCAACGACTAACAATCATCCAAACACAACCTAAGCACCTCCTGAGACAAGGGGCTGCAGGGCTGGTAGCTAAAATTCCCTGCAAGTGTAAAACTGGAATAAACCTGAAATAAAAGAGCTTTCCCAGCTCTACAGTAACCTTGTTATTACATCCTGTTTATCTAGACATAAAAACACAAAGAGATAAAAATAAGAAAATAAGCCTGCATGAACCCTGTATACTCCTGGTTGTTCAAGTCCATCAAAGTATAAACAGCAATGTATCTGCCAAACTGTTCCTTATGAAGAATTCTCGGACAAATAAAGGGAACAATCAAAACTCGTGAAAGCTGAGTGAGAGAGAGCACTGGCTCTCTTTACCCAAGAGGCTGGCTGTCTTTACTTAAAAAGAATCATTTCATTCTGGAATGCCGGCATATACGTCCTGAAAAAAAAGGTTCCTAGAAATGTGCACGAATCCTGTAGCCATTCCAAGTACCCTCCTTTCTTTTGACCCGAATGTCCAAGCTCCCCCACCCCACGAGCCCCAGGGCAGGCAGGTGGCAGCCCCCGACTCTCTGTACTTCCTTTCCAGGAGGATTGGCCCTAGCATCACTCTTCCTCAGGATGCAAGGCACAAGTGTATCCCTAGGAAGGACACACAGTGTGTTCCCGTCCTCCCAACCCCTGCGGCCAGAGGGCGCATTCCTGGGTACCAGCAGCCAGCACAGAAGCTCTTGTTTGAACGCCGGCAGGCTCTCAGGACCCACCCAGCCCGCCAACCCACGGTTGTACCGCCCTGGCCTCGCCCTGTGACCCCCAATCCAGTGGGTCCCTCACACACGCCCACAGCCAGCCAGGCTCTGCCGCTCCAGGATGGCCAACACCTGTGGACCTGCAACTCCTCCACCACTGGACCCAACCCTCTCTCCTCCCTGCCTCCCAGCTGCCATGACAGGCCCAGCCCACAGGATGGCTGCTGGGTGCGGAGGCGGAGCCCAGAGGCAGAGGTGGGGGAGGAGCCCAGGGGCGGAGGCGGAGCCTGGGTGGGCGGAAACGGAGCCAGGGATGAAGGCGGAGCCTGCATGGGCAGGGGCGGAGCCTGGGGGCAGAGACGCATCCCAGGCAGCACCTGCCCCACAGCCTTACCGGCTTCTCCTGGACTCAGCCTACCACTCAGTACTCCAGTAGGTGTGCCACGACCCCCGCCACCATGCCAGGGAAGAGGGTTCCTGTCGCCAACCCTCGCCGCCGCCGCCCACCAGGACCAGGAGGAGCTCAGCGTTTTCCCTTCAGCGTCTGTAGCCATAGCAATGGCGCTTGCATCATGCTTGACAATGGAGGCATGCACTGCGCCTGCGCCGCGCCTCGCGCAAGCCCCTCCCCCGTCCCACCCGAGAGGGCTAGACCTTCTGGGTTGGGATGCTCTGAGGCCTGAAATTTCTGAAATCTTACTATTAATTTTACAGGACAAAAGGATCTTTGAGATAAGTGTACATCAAAGCATTTCTCTCCTGTTCTCAAACCCCTTCTCTTAGCTACTTTTCTATCACTGTGCTAAGATATCATGACCAAAGCAGCTCATAGAAGAAACGGTTGGTTGGGTACCTAGAGTTTCAGAGGATAAGTCCATGACCATCATGGAAGGGACCATAGTGGTAGACAGGAATGGCAGGCAGAGCACCAAAGAGAACAGTGGCTGTGAGCTTACATCCTGATCTACAAGTATGAGGCAAAGAGCTAACTGAGAATGGTGTGGGATTTTAAAACCTCAAAGCCCACCCAGAGTGACACAGCTCTTCAACAAGATCACACTTCCTAATTTTTCCACCAATGAGGGACCATATTTTCAAACATATGAGACTATAGGGGCCATTTTCATTGAAACAACTACACTCCTCAATAGCTTCCTATAGAGCCAAGAATTAGGATAAAAAACTTGAATGTCCCAAAGCATCCCAGACACGCAGATTCTTGTGCTGTTTTGTTGTTGTTGCTTCTGTTTTGTTTTTGAGACAGTTTCTTATAGTCCAGGTTGACCTTCATTCCTGACCTTCGTGGTGCGCCATTTACAGGCATGTGTCACCACACTTGCTTTATGATCTTTTTCGTTTGTTTGTTTTTGTATTGTTTTGTTGTTATTTGTTTTGCTTTTCGAGACAGGGTTTCTTTGTAGCTTTGCCTGGACTGGACTAGGTCTGTAGACCAGAATGGCCTCAAAAACACAGAGATCCGGTGTGTGCCACTATGCCCACTGATTTCTTTTTTTTTAGGGGGTATTTTTTTATCTTTTGCATAGATGAGTGATAAGAGCATTTTACTTGTATGTATAGTATATAAGTGTACCACATGTATGTCTTATATCCCAGGAGGTCACATGGCATCAAATTCCCTGAAACAGGAACTACAGAAGATTGTCAACCACGATGGACATGCTAGGAGGTCTGCAAAAAGACAAAACACACACACACACACACACACACACACAAACAAACAAACAAAAACAAAACAAAACAAAACATAGTTTTGTTTTTTTTTTTTTTAAGATTTATTGTTTATTACATACACAATGTTGTGTGCATGTACACCTGCATGCCAGAAGAGGGCACCAGATCTCATTATAGATGGTTGTGAGCCACCATGTGGTTGCTGGAAATTGAACTCATGCCTCTGGAAGAACATCCAGTGCTCTCAACCTCTTAGCCATCTCTCCAGCCTCACAGAAAGTATTTTTCATCAGTAAGCCATCACTTCAGCCTCTCTGGCTTCCTCTTTAATCATTATTATTATTATTATTATTTATTGAATACATATGTTCTTTATCCCTTCTGGGGTGTTAGGTCCCTCTTGCTTTTCTTTAGTTTTCATTGTGGAATGTATAGTGATTTATACATTTGTATGCATGGTCTATGGGTTTGTTTATGGTGGATTACCCCACAAGACTATAAGCTTATAGAGACAGAATGGTGTTTGCATGAATTATATTTGTGTGTTCAGAAATTAGGTATTGGGTAACAAATAACCTTTTAAAGAGTAAATGCCATTAACAAAGTCTTCATAATCTGAAAGTAATACAGAATTCCCACCTAGATGATGGGAGCACACAGCATTTTATTTGTTAATGCCAGCCATTGTGCCATCTGTAATAAACTTCTCCTGAAGTCTTTTTATTTTGTTTATTTACTGCTGTTAATAAGACAGCCTCTTCTATGCCTGTTGCCTTCTCTGTGTTCTCTTTCATTTATCCCATAAAAGTTACTTCCTTCAAGTTTTAGTGAGGTTTATCATCTGGCTTTATCATATGTAAAGACTATCAGTATCTGCCTTTGTTGTACAGAAGCTAGGAATACAGAACAGAGGTAGAACATTTGCTTCACATATATGAGGTAAAGAAGGAGGAGGAGGAGAAAGAAAAGGAACAGGAGAAGCAAAGCATTGCTTTTCTTCATGCAGATGCTCTGCCTTAAATACAGGGGTTAACGGTCTTCCTGTCTCTGCTTTCCAAAGAAGATAGAAATTACAGATACAGCAACAGTGCTACTTATTTGGTGTTAGTTTTTAACCTGGTGCCTCTCCTAACATTCATTGTATACCTGCTTTATAAATAGTTGGCTTCATGTACATATTCATTTTCTGGAAAGAAACTATATTTGCATTAAGTTTTATGAGATGTTATATCATTAGAAAATCTTGGGTTTTGCATCCTGCCATACTTATCCCTAGGAGACCATATCTGCAAAGCTAATTATGTCCTCTCTGTACATCATTTGATGTTATGACTTCAGGATGCATCTTGAACCTTGTTTTCAAGAGAATGTTGTAAACAAACACTAAGCTTAACAGGCATTTTATGCCTCATGAAAAAAAATTTTCATGAGAAAATGTCCTGTCTAAAATGAGCATCTGAGATGATTGTACAATGCACTCAGTTACTTTCATTTTAGTAATTAAAATTATTAGCACTATTATTGTTATTACTTTTTCAGAGACCCAAGCATGATGACCCTGGTATAAGGGACTGTGTACACACTGTTAACTAAGAAAATAAAACCACACATTCAAAACAAGAAAAACCACCATATACTGATAAGCATTAGGTTTAGATTAGGGCCTAAAAATAATTCAGTTGAAATATGAGGAAGACATTGAAACACCACTATTCAGCACTATTCAGCAAGATTTAGATATATATATATATATATATACTATATATATATATTTATATATATATATATATATATATATATATATATATATATATATATCATCATATATGTATATATATATATATCATATATATTGTGTTTATGTGTATATCCTTTCATATATATATATATATATGATATATATATATATCATATATATATATATATATATATATATATATATATATATATATATATATATATATGATATATATATATATCCTATATGATATATATATATATATGATATATATCATATATATATATATATATATATATGATGAAAGGATGAACACATAAACACAACTTAAGAATTCTTGGGCATACATACAAAAGGTGGAATTTCATTAAGCAGGATATTTTTCCTTTCCGTTTTCTTGCCAGGAAAATTCTCCCCTCCCTTCCTCTTTTTTCCTCTCCCCTTCCCTTCCCTCCCATTTCCTTTTTTCCTTGATCAGTATGAATTTACAAACATTGCACTTCAATGGATGCAATTGTGTGAAAGCATTGCCAAAAGGACTCCTATTTGATCTTGAACCCCAAATGTATTCTAGCTATTTTTTCTTGCACTGGTAAAGTACAGCAACTCATTTTATGGGTGGGGAGTGGTAGATACCCAGACATGGTGAATTCCTCATCTATCCCCCACCCCCACTTTTGAGGAGCACATTGACAGAGGTTCTCCACCCACACAAACCACAATCATCCATGTGCTTTCTAACATTTTTCTAACAAAATTCTGGTTGCCAGTCTCAGACCTCGCCTAAAATAATAATTGGTTTAGTTCTCTAGTGACAATCTCTTAAGTACAGCCAGACTAATAAGTCACGTGCCAAGGTGCTCAGGTGGGTATTCTTGGCATAGTGCCAATAAACTGGCACAGACCCAGGAACTCAGTGAAGCCAAGCCTTCTCCTTTTGGTTTTGGTTCAATTCCTTGTTGATGCCACCATCGTTCAAAACAAGGAGTTTGATGGATTGGGAGTATAGCTCAGTTGATAAGAGGTGGATCAGAAGAATCAGAAATTCAAGGTCTTCTTATAGCTGTTTAGTTAAAGGCCGGTCTGGGCTACAGAGGACCCTAACCAAATAATAATAATAGTAATAATCATGATACGTTTCAGCTAAGAGCATATTTGGTGGTCATTTTTCCAAGCCAGAGCTAACCTCAGCTCACCGACTTTCCTCAGAGAAGAAGCAAGGAGGCAACAAGGTCCAGCACAACAGGATTTTCAGCACACAGATCCCTCTCCAACCGAGATTTCCAGCCAACCATGTGGAAATATGTGCTCCCACTGGAGAACAGAGGTACCCCAGCTTGTAGTGCTGGCAGCATGCGGCTCGGAAAGTCACCATGGAGCACAACTGTTTTCTCACCAGCCCACTGAGACCATCACAAAGCAAACAAAACCACAAAAGAACAACACAAGAAAAAAATGTACTGGGTACAATGCGTGCAAAGAAAATGGAAGAAGAAAATACCAAAACTCAAAACAGTGTCCTGTCTCTCTATGGGACCTCTATCCTGTTCCATTAGTGGTAGCCTACCCCGAAATCAAGATCCACCAACTACACCAGAGTTTGGAACGGTGACCTGCATTCAGCCAGACCAGAGAATGGAGCAGTAACATATCTGTTGATCTCTACCAGATCAAAGGCGAAAGCACCAGAAAAACTCTGCCAGACCAGAGACCGCAGCAGCAACAAATCTCTGCAAGATCAGAGTCCAGAGCAGGGGACACGCTCTGCCAGGCCTGAGGCCAGAGTAGTGGCTAATCTCTGCCAGACCAGAGACCAGAGAACATTGGCAGAGGTTCCAAGCCTGGGACTCCACATATTATATCCATCCTTTGGCACCTCCTTCCCACTCTCACTGGAGCCTGTGGAGCATGGCTCAAGCCTCCCTGAAATGGGAAAGAATCAGATCTAGGGGGATAAAAGGATTCTGTCCCATGTCCTCAGTCAGTCCCAGAGACAAAAAAAAATGGCAGTGAGAGACAAAACAGTTAAACAAGACACAAACTGCTAGATCCCATTGCTTGTGCAGCAGAAAAATACACAGAGCCAGACAGCAGATCCCACCACTCCTGCAGTGGAAAAAATGAAAGTAGGATATCAGTGAATCTCTGATGCAGCAGCTACCTGCATTGTCCTTGTCCAAAGATCCAGAGATCACAGAAAACTGGGTACTCTACCACCCTTTACAGATAGGGGCACATTCATCCTCTCTGAGGTCCAGAGATCACAGAAAACTCAGTGCTCAACTCCTTTTACAGATTTGCCCCTTCTGGGGGGGTCTGAAAAGTCTTCCAGGCCCCTCTGGCCCTCAGCTGTCCAAAGCATCAGCTCTAACCTTTCTGACCACAAAGATTACACATTTTGCCTCAAGGCCCTAAAAAAACTAGAGAAACACAGAGAAAGACACAGACAGACACAGACAGTGCTCCTCACTTACTGGCTGTTGTTCAGCAACATGTGCCTGGGGAGACTTGGGGATCCAATATGAGAACCCATATGTTATGGCCAGATCTTAGGGTCACCAAAGATCACCAGGAGCCAGACCACATATGCAAGAGCAAAGAGTTTTATTTGGGCTTAAGCTGGGTCTCTCCATCATCACCAACACAGTGGATCAGAGAGGAGAGCCCTGAGCAGCTGCATGGCAGGGTTTTGATTGGGGTTTTAGGAAGGACCAGGAAGTTCCAGTTTAACAGTTACAGGATTGGGTGACATTCAGCAAGGGCAAGCTTTTTACAAAGTGATTGGCTAAACATAACTAACATTGAGCAAGCTATCTCTTGGCCTCAGGAATGTTAGGTATTTTCTGTGTCATTCAATGTTGTACTACAAGGTTGGTAGGCTGCTCAGGACAAATGCCCCATTTGAGATGAGATACCTTCCCATCCTTGTGGTTATCCTCAGGCTGTTCCTTGGGTAGGGAATCTTATGACCTGGTTTTTGGAAATGGTGACCCATGGCCTAGTTCACTGGTCTTATGGTGACCTTAGGTGACCTTTTTTTTAGTCATAGTTCCTGGTGACCTTTGGGGGTGTCAGGTAGGTTCTCTCAGTTCTAAATGATCCATTTGGATTTTGTGGGGTTGTAAATGGTATGTCCTGTGTCAGTCAGACAGCACTCCAATATTAAGCTGTGATATAGAAGAGTAGAAATGATGATGTAAAGGATTTCCTATTGCTGAGAAACTAGTGGTCCCAGTTAGAATGTAGCTGAGGGAAGACTGCCTGTAAAACAACCCACAGATAAGTAGTCTGCTAACCAGGCCTGTTAGAGATTAGGATCCTGGATACCCATGTTTGCTCACCAGGATTATCTAGAAATGTGGCAGGGTGAGTTTTTTTAATTTGTAACTTCCCAAAGTGTATTTATTAATTTATGAATGCAAATGAAAACAGACCAGATTTGTGGGTGTACAGTTTAGTTCAGGTAACTTGATCCAGTGAATGTTGAATTTTGAATTAAGGGACTGTCCTATGCCCATATGTACAATCCTCATTGACACAGTTCTGTCAGTTCAAATTTGAGACACAGGCTATTGGCTAAATCTATGTCTGTCAGGTTACAGGTCTAAGCAGATGATATTGTACACAGGGGCAACATCAAACAGTATCTTATTAATGGCTTTCCCTCTACAACAGGATGGCCTGTTCTTTTTCAAAGTCAGTATGCCTATGTGTTTTTCAACTAAGAGGTTAAGAGCACTGGCTGCTCCTCCAGAGGTCATGAGCTCAATTCTCACCAACCACATGGTGGCTCACAACCATCTATAATGAGATCTGGTGCTCTCTTCTGGTGTGCAAGTGTACATACATGAACAGAATACTGTAAATAAATAAATAAATAAATAAATAAATAAATTTTTAAAGTCAGTTGTTGGTATTATTAAATTTTATTTTGTTGATGCATCACTGCTCTAGTCTCTTATTAGTTAACATTCTCTGATAATCCCCAGTCATTAAGAATTTCATTCATTTTTCTCTAGTGGTTTGATATTTGTTTTTGTTTAAAGCAATGTCTCCTGTAGATCAACCTTTCACATGTTATGTAACTGAGACTTTCTTTGAGCACTGAATGCTGCCCCTACTGCCCAATGCCTAGAACATAGTCCTGCATCTCTTTTTAGGTGGGCCCTGACTGGTTGGTGTGATGTAAAAGAGACCAGTGAATGAATGTCCACTGAGCACTCTGATATTTTTTTGTTTGTTTGGAGGTGGGCAATTACAAATAAAGAGGGACCTGTGTAAGAATTGAGTTCACTGACCTACTTTGAAGCTGGTTTTAGTCACAACACAGAAAGGGAGGGGGAGGAGGGAAGATGGCAATGAGTCAGGTAATCAATTTTAGATGGTCAATAAAAGTAAAAACTACATTTGTGGGGAGTCATACACAAAGGGAATCAAGAATATGGATTAGTTGCTGAACTTGTTTCAAAAGCAAAAATTTCTATAGTTGCACTAGTTCAAACAACACAGAAGTTCTGGATAAAATGCTGTGGTAGTGACTAACAGGCATGTTTCCCCCCCCCCCATTTGAAAATGCACAACCTGAGAGAAAAAAGATGTAAAAACTTTGTGTGCTCTAATACATACTTGAATTCCCTTGAAGAATATTGGACCATAAAAGCCATTTTCAACTTTTAAAAATAATTTTTGAGGTTATAATGAAATCATTTCAACCTTTCATTCCTCTCTACTATTACGTCTCAAATGCTGGGATGAATGGTTAAGGTGCCTATTGTTACTTAACAATCAAAGCAGACGTGGCTGTCAGGTTCTCCCAGCATCCCTCAGTCCTTACCTGTTACAAGGTATGGGTGTCAATCACAGATCTCTAGCCCAGGAGTTGAGCTGCCCTCCTCCCAGCTGTCCTTCCTAATGTATTCCAACCATTTTGGTTACCTGGTCTTTTTCATTTATCATTTATCCTCCTGGCCTTTTGTTCTGGCTCTCATTTCCCTCTCTCCTCTCATCTCACATAGCTCAGGGTCATGTCAACTTTAGACTGTCCCAGATGTCCCTGTGTCTGACTATGTTCTCTCATCTATCTATAAAAACTTTCTACTCCAACATTCCTAGGTACAGCCATATCCTTTTTGTTTTATTTCTCATTTTTATTGAGCTCCCATTAACTACTCCTTGCTTTCAAATTCATGGCCATTTGTTTCTTTAATGGTTGTTACTGTTTGGCTTTGACTGAAGTTTGGCTGAAGACTTCCCAACTATGAGGTAGAGATGACTGCACTGGACACTGATCATGTAATGGAATGTGCAACATAAATGACCTGTATCTTGGAAGATGAGCAGGTGCCCTGGGAAAGTGGAAGATTGTATTTTAAAACATTTCCAAGATGAGGATGTTGCAGGATATTTGATCCCAGTGTGTTCCCTTAGATTGTGAAAAGTAAAACCTGTGCTTTGTTTGGTGTGGTTGAGCCCTAACACAAACCTTAATTCCAAGAACTTTCTGTTTATTGTAAACAGGTGATTATGGTATGTTTCCCTCACCCTAGAACATACCTTTAATTCAAAAGCTCTCTGTGCACAGGATTAAATAATGTTAACCCTAGGTCAAGAGGCAAAGCAAGAAACCAGCTGACAGGGATTAAAGAGTAAGTGGAACTTTCAGCTGAAATGTATTTAAGACAGAGTGTAAAAGTGGAAGGAGTTTTAGCTTGGTAGATTTTGGGCTTTTTGAGCTTTGAGCTAGAAAGCCTTTGGCCTTGGGTTCCTTTGGCCTATCCCCCTGAGCTGTCATCTGAACTGGTGAGCTTTTGGGGCTTTTTCTCTTGGAGGTGAGGTGAGTAGCAGGGTCAGATGGGTGCTTTTTCTGCCTCTCTGAGCTAGCAGGTTTTAAAATCGAATAATTGGGATTTTCATTATTTTATAACAACACTAGGGTTCTGTGTGCCCATAGGGGTTAGGGCAAAGCTAGAATGCCTCTGCTATCTGCATCATTTGATCTTTGATCCACTGGTAGAGGAGCTACTACTGTCTTGAGACTCAGCTCTATTGTTCAAGCTAATGAGGGACTCTGGGCAGGCCTAGCAGTCAGGAGCAACAGTGGGAGGTAGTTTATGGGTTTGTTTTGGGATTTTCCTCTGATGTAGCTGTAAAGAGCTGTGAGTGAGACCAGAGGCCATGTCATGCTGAGTGTGGGGCCATTGTCCCCAGGCCAGGAAGAGCAGGCTGCTGAGCTATCACAGACTGATCTGCTTTGAAAGAGATGGATGGACTGATGGTTCAGGCTGTGGTTCTGTTGGTCTCCATGTGGTGATCTCGGCAGAGAACCTTGGCCTCCAACCCTTCCTGAGTGTTTATTGTCCAGAGAAGTGAGGATTTTGTGGCCTGGGCAGTAGAAAACTTGTGGTGCTTATAATATCACTATCTAGTGTGCACACACAGGCATTGGTTTTGCAGTGGACAAATTGGAAAACTGAAGGTCTCATTTCTAGAAATGATGAATGTTGTATTCCACAAACAGCTTTGTGTAACAAATTTTACAAATAGTTTTAAACTGGAAGAAAAGAGGTGGTGGTGGTCATCTTTCAGCAATATTTGATTATTTTTTTTTTTGTTTTATTTTTTAACCTTTCAACTACCACCAGTCACAATGGTGTGATTTAGAGAAATTCAATTCCAGGGTACAAAAGGAATTTCTGAGATGCAGAATTTTGTCAGGTGTGCCTGGTTTTAAATAAGTGGATAGGGCAGATTCCACATCTTGTGACATAATTCATGCAGCAGGAAACAGATACTAAATTATTCTCCAACATTTTTTTTGTGTGTGAGTTGGCAAAAGCTGGGCTGTGCCTGAACCCACAAGGGGACATGAGGGACTGCAAGCCATAGCCCATCTTTATGATCACCTCCATTTTCCAAGAGACTTCCAGAGCAAAAGGACTCTCTGTAAAGGAGGTTAGTAGTAGCTGGAGGGTCAGAAATATAACAGTTTAGGTGTCACTTTGTGTTTGTCTTGTAACAGTTGTGAAATCTGTGTTTATTTAATTTGTATTAATTAGAAAATCAAAGGTATCTCTGGTCCAGTGCACATTTTTCATGTTAGAGTTTCCTTACATCTTTTCATGTAAACTTGACTATATTTTAGGCTTATGTTTTTTGGCTTTTTCTCCCACCCTCTCATTTTTCACAAACACTGTACACATTCTTGATTATTGAAGTTTGTGGTAAGTACAGAAGTCACATCATGCCAGAAGATTATGAGATTCATGACAATAGAATCATCCCTTATTTTTCTGTTTTCCTCTGTTTCTTACCAGGTGGCTTTTCTGATATGAGATAGAGATTTTGGATTGTTCTTTAGCAATCACATAAAGACAATTTGCACTTATGTCTGTAGAAGGCAGAAGAGACAACATGAAGGTGAGTGATACCAGTTGGCCAGTTTACTCCTTCTCTTTTGACATTTTCTTTTGGTGATCTGTCATTTTCTTTCAGAAATTTCATGTGTCCAGTGGTCTCCATATTCTTTAGTTGGATGATTTTATTCTCCTGAAAAGATTAAATCAAAACCCTGCCCCATCCCTAATTCTGGGGTGAGGGTTGTACCTTTTAGGGATGTTATATCTTTTATATGGCAAAATGGTTTTTTGGAAATAGAAAAAGTATAATATCTCAATTAAAGTTAAAAAATCTTTGAAAGTTTACAAATATACCTTAAAGTGTATTTATTTCTAGATAATAAAGGGCATTCACTTTGATTTTCAGCCTGCCTTTTACAAGCAGCTTTTAAATAAAATCACTGTAAATCCTATGTACCTGCCTCTGCCTCCCAGGTGGTATGTAAAAGGCATGTGGCTCCCAAATGCTGGGATTAAGGCTATGAACCACCAACACCCTGTCATTGTAACTCCTGAATTTAGAAAACAACTAATTAATAGAGAACTGCTTGTCTCTGCTGGGATTAAATGCATGGTCTATCACCACGATGCTCAAATATGTTATATTCACTCCAAATTATTCCAACTCAAACAAGTTTATACCTTTGAATTTACTTCAAACATTTTAAACCTCTTAACTGTTTTTAATATGAAACAACAAAAGTATCCTTTTTTTATTTAAGAAGAAAACTTTAGTCTTTATTAAGTTAGTTTGGACTGAATGACCACACTGTCTGTCTGATTTGAACAGTTACCTCTGCTTATTCAGGAGATCTCTACTATTCAAATCTAATCATTATCAATTTTGATAGGATCCACCTTTCTTTTCCTGTGGAAACATTCAGTTTTACCAGTGAAGACACAGTTCAGTAGTTTCTCACTGTCTACTCCTTTTAGTTTTGTTTACTTCTTTTTGTTCTAGAGTATTTAGGTGTGCTGTTAAGTTGCTACTAAGAGATCTTTCTGATTATTTTTTCTGAATGTACTTAGTGGTATGAACTGTCTTCTGGTCAACAATTCCATTGTTTATGACTTTTGATATGTTGTGTATTCATTTCATTGACTTATAGAAAGTCTTTAATTTCTTTCTTTATTTCAGTTTTGATCCATTTTTTATTCAATAGAGTGTTGTTCAATTTCTATGAGTTTGTAAGCTTTCTATTGATTTTTGTTATTGGTGATGTGCTGCTTTAAACCTTAGTGGTCTGATAGGATGCAGAAGGTTATTGCAAGTTTCTTATATCTTTTGAGACTTCCACTGTTCAAGTATATCATCAATTTTGGAGAATAATATATGAGTTGCTGAGAAGAGGGAACAATCTTTTGTGCTTGGGTGGATGTTCTGTAAACATCATTTGGGTAGTGTTTTTTGATGTTAGTTATCTGGACCATTTCTCTGTTTAGTTTGGTCAGGAGGACCTGTCCATTGGTGAGAGTGATATATTGAAGTCTTCCCCTATCAGTTTATGAGGGCCAGGATGTGATGCAATCTGCAGAAGGGTTTCTTTTATAACTTTGGTTCTCTTATGTTTGGAGCATAAATGTTAAGTATTGAAATGTTATATTGCTGGATGTTTTTTTTTAATATGTCAATCCTTTTCCATCTTTTGATTAATTATTTTTTGAAGTCTGTTTTGTTAGATATTACAATTGTTATATGAGCTTGATACTCTAGTTCATTTATTTGGAATATCTTTTCCAACCCTTTACCTTGAGATAATGTCTATCTTGATGTGAAGCTGTGTTTGATGTATTTAGAAGAAGGGTGGATTCTGTTTTATCATCCGTTTTGTGAGCCTGTGTCTTTTTATTGGTGAATTTGGGTCAATGGTATTAAGACATATCATTAAACAGTGATTGTTATTTTGGTGGTGGTGGTGGTTTTAGCACCTTGAGTGGGGCTGTATTTATAGATACATATTATTTAAAATTGACCTTTTTATGGAACATCTTATTTTCCCCATTTGGTGATTGAAAGTTTCTGGGCATAGTTAGTAATTTGTATTGGCTTCTGCAGTTTTTTAGAGTCAGAAGCACTCTGTCTAAGCCATTCAACTTCTAGCATTTTTACTGAGAATACAGGATTAATTCCAATAGATCTGCCTTTTTTTGTTTTTTGGTTGGTTTTTGTTTGTTTTTTGTTTTGTTTGTCGGATTGGTTGGTTAGTTTGGTTTGTTTGTTTGTTTTCAGTTGCAGCTTTTCATATTCTTTCTTCCTTCTGTATAAGTAGAGTTTTGATTATTCTCTGGTAAGAGGACTTTCTTTTCTGGTCCACTGTCTTTGGTATTTTGTATGCTTCTTGTGCCTTGATAGACATCTTCCTCTTTAGGTTAAGAAATTTTTCTTGTATGATTTTGTTGAAAATATCTTCTGGACCTTTGATCTCATCCTTCTTCTTCTAATCTGATTATCAGCATGTTGTGTTGTCATAATGTCCCAGAGTTCCTGGATGTTTCCTGAATATTTGTATGTAGACCAGGCTGGTTTTGAACTTACAGCTCTAACTCCAGTAGAGTGTTGGGCTTAAATGTAGGCCAACATGCCTGGCATCAACATCACCATCATTGGCTGCTGAGCATGGAATATAGAGTTTTAGGTATTTATTTTCTTTTGTTTTATATATATAAGCATAGGTTATTGTGTTGATTTTCATCAACATCTTGCATTTGAAATTTGTCAGGGAGTATATTTAATTTCTGAGGATGCCATTTATTCATGACACTAACACTATCTGAGCTTTCCAAGTCATTGAATTGTAGGTGTGTGACACTCTTCTTACCTGTTGTATTTTTTTATTTATTTGTTTTATTCACATTCAATTTATTTTTAATTTAAATTTGTTTTTGTTATTTATTCTCTGACATGAACTTGAGTCTTCGATCACCTCCTCCTGGGTGGTGCAGCCTTGCAAGGCCACAGAGGAAAATGATGCAGCCATCCTTGATGAGACCTGATAAGCTAGAAGGGAAGGAGTTCCTCCTCAATTAGGAGACTAGAGAAAGGGCATAGGGGCAGAAGAAGGAGGGTGGGTGGGACTGGGAGGAGATGAGAGGGGGCTATGATAAGGATACAAAGTGAACACATTGTAATAAATAAATAAATAAAATTAAAAAATAATTTATTCATCTAACATCCCAATTGTAATCCTCTCCCTTGTCTTTTCCTTGTCTCACCCTCCATTCTTCTTTCCCCTTTATCCCATTTCCTATATCTCAGATACAGGGAGCCCTCCTCTCCTACCATCTGAACCCAGCCTATCAAGTCTCACTAGGACTGCCTGCATCCTCTTCCTCTGTGGCATAGCAATGCCCCCTCCACTAAGGGGAAGTGATCAAATAGCAGACAACAGAGTCCATGTCAGAGCCAGCACCTTCTCCCCTTACTATGGATCGAACATGGAGACTGAGCTTCCTATCAGCTACATCTGAGCAGTGGTCTGGGTCCTCTTCATGAATGGCCTTTGGTGGGTCCATCAATCTCTGCAAGTCCCCATGGGCCCAGATTTGTTGTCCTTGTTGGTCATCTTATGGAGAACCTGCCAGCTCTGGGTCTTTCTACATTCTATCCTCCCACTCTTTCCTATGATTCCCTGTGCTCTACCCAAAGTTTGGCTGTGAATCTTAGCATCTGCTTCGAACCCCTGCTGGGCAGAGTCTTTAGGAGGATATGTATGTTAGGCTCTCATCCTCTTCTCTCTCCTCAGTCACTTCTGGTGTCGATTCTATTTGCACTTTTGCATAAGAATTGAGCATCCTTCATTGGGTCCTCCTTTTTATTTAGTTCCTTTAGGTCTGTAGATTGTAGTATGTTTATCCTATATTATGGCCATTATCCATTTACAAATGAGTATATACCATGCATGTCTTTCTGGTTTTGGAATAACTCATTAGGATGATCATTTCTCGTTCCATCTACTTGCCTGAAAATTTTACAGTTTCCTTTTTTTTAAAAAACTGAAGGTGCATTCCATTGTGTAAATGTACCACAATTTCTGTAAAACAATGGTTTGGTTGAGAGACATGCAGTTTGTTTCCCTGTTATGGCTATTATGAATATAGATGCTATCAACACAGTTGAGCAAATATCTTTGTTGATTTGTGGAGCATCTGTTTGATATATGCCCAGGAATGGTAGAGCTGGGTCTTGAACTAACACTATTTCCAATTGTCTTAGAAAGCATCAGATTGATTTTTAAAGTGGTTGTATAATTTGCACTCCCACCAGCAATGGCAGAGTGTTCCTCTTTCTTCACATTCTCACTAGCTTGCTGTCCCTTCAGGTTTTGACCTTAACCATGATGAGTTTAAGATGGAATGTCATTTGCATTTCCATGATGATTACAGATATTGAGCATTTAATGTCCACCATTTGTTATTCCTCTGTAGAGAAATCTCTGTTTAGTTCTGTACCCCAGTTTTAAATTGGATTATTTGGATTGTTGGAGTTTAATTTCTTGAGCTCTTTATATATATATTGTTTATTAGCTCTTTCTGTTGTTTGTAGGGTTGGTGAAGATCTTTTGTCAGGCTGTAGGTGGTCATCTTGTTCTATTGACAGAGTTCTTTGCTTCATAGAAGCTTTTTTGTTTCATGATATCCTATTTATTAAGTCTTGATCTTAGAGCCAGTGTTCTTGGTGTTCTGTTGAGGAAGTTACCTTCTATGCCAATGAGATCAAGGCTCTTTCCCACTTTTTCTTCTAACAGATTTAGTGTATCTGGTTTTATGCTGAGGTCTTTGAACAACTTTGACTGTAGTTTGGTGCAGGGTGATAAATATGGGTCTATTTTCATTTTTCCACATGTAGACTTGCAGTTAGACCAGCACCATTTGTTCCATTGCATGGTTTTGGCTTCTTTGTCAAAAATCAAGTGGCCATAGGTGTGTGGGTTTATTTATGGATCTTCACTTCAATTCCATTGATCCACTGATTGTTTTTATTCCAGTACCATGCTGTTTTTATTACTATTGATTTATAGTAGAGCTTGAGATCAGGGATGGCAATACCTACTGAAGACCTGCTATTGTACAGGATTGTTTTATCTATTCTGGCTTTTTTTATTTTTCCATATGAAGCTGAGAATTGTTTATTCAAGTTCCTTAAGGAATTGTGTTGAATTTTGATGGGAATATCATTGAATCTGTAGATTGTTTTTGGTATGATGGCAATTTTTACTATGTTGATCCTACTGATCCATGAGCATGAGATATATTTCTATCTTCTATCTTCTGGTATCTTTTTCAATTTCTTTCTTCAGAGACTTGAAGTTTTTTTTTTTTTTTATAGGTTTTCACTGTCTTGTTGAGGATAACATCAAGATACATTATGTTATTTTTTCCCCTGGCTATTGTGAAGGGTGTTATTTTCCTATTTCTTTCTCAGTCTATTTGTCTTTTGTATACAGGAGTGCTACTATTTTTTTTTTTTTTAGTTAACTTTATATTCAGCCATTTTGCTGAAGTGTTTTTCAACTGTAGTAGAATTTTTGGGGTAATTTTTGTATACTGTCATATCATCTGTGAATAGTGATATTTGACTACTTCCTTATCAAGTTGTGTCCCCTTGATCTTCTTTAGTTGTCTTATTGCCCTAGATAGGACACTGAGTACTGTATTGAAGAGATTTGGAGAGAGTGTGTAGCTTTGTCTTGTCCCCGAGTTCAGTGGAATTAATTTAACTTTCTTTCCATTTAGTTTGATGTTAGCTATAAGATTGCTGTATATTGTCTTTACTATTTTTAGATCTGTGCCTTTGTCCCCAGTCTCTCCAAGACTTTAAACAAGAATAACTGTTGGATATTGTCAAATGCTTTTTTGGCTTCTAAGGAAATCATCTGGTGCTTTTTTTTTTCAATTTGTTTATATGATGGATTAAGATTCCATATATTGAACCATCCCTGCATGCCTGGGATGAAGCCTACTTGGTCATGTTGGATGATATTTTTGGTATGTTCTTGGATTTGGTTTGCGGTTAATTTATTGAGTATTTTTGCATCATTGTTCATAAAAGAGATTGGTCTGAAGATCTCTTTCTTTTTTGGGGTCTTTGAGGATTTATCAAGGTGACTGTGGTCTTACAAAAGGAGTTTGGTCATGTTGTGTCCATTTCTATTTTGTGGAATAATTTGAAGAATATCAGTTTTCACTCTTCATTGAAGGTCTTGTAGAATTCTGCTCTGAAATCATCTCGCACTTGGCTTTTTTTTTTTTTTTTTTTTTTTGGTTGGAAGGATTTTGATGGCTGCTTCTATTTTTTTAGGCAGTATAAGACTATTTAATATCTTTACCTAATTTTGATTCAACTTTGGTAAGTGGAATCTAACAAAAGAATTTTATATTTCATTTAGATTTTTCAAATTTTGTGGCATATAGGCTTTTGACATAAGAGCTACTAGTTCTTTGGATTTTCTCAGTGTCTGTTATCTCTCTCTCTTCCTTTCAGACTTTGTTGATTTGGATAGTGTCTGTCTGCCATTTACTTGTTTGGCTAAGAGTTTGTCTATATATTTGATTTTCTCAAAGAACTAGCTCTTGGTTTCGTTGATTATTTGAATTATTCTTTGTTTCTAATTTATTGATTTCAGCCCTGACTTTGGTTATTCCTAGTGGTCTACTCCTGTTGGGTGTGTTTGCTTCTTTTTTTTCTAGGGCTTTCAGGTGTGCCATTAAGTTGCTTGTATGGGATGTCTCTAATAGCTTATGAAAGCCTTTAGTGCTATTAAAAGTCCTCTTAGAACTGCTTTCATTGCATCCCATGAGTTTGGGTATGATGTGCATTCATTTTCATTGAACTGTAGGAAGTTCTTTCTTTATTTCTCCCCTGACCTAGATTTCATTGAGTAGGGAGTTGTTCAGTTCCCACGTGTGTGTAGGCTTTTTATTATTTCTGTTATTGTTGAGGTCCATTTTTAGTCTATCATGGTCTGATAGGATACAAGACATTATTTCAATCTTGTTGTATCTTTTGAGGCCTGGTTTGTGACCTATTGTATGGTCAGTATTGGAGAAGGGTCCATGAGGTGCTGAAAAAAGATACATTATTTTCTGTTTGGGTTAAAAAATTCTCTAGATATATATTAGGTCCATTTGATTCATGACATCCATTGGTGTCATTATCTCTCAGTTTAAGTTTTGTTCCATTGCTCTGTTCCTTGATGATAGTGACATATTGACATCTCCCACTATTAATGAATGGTGATTGATATATTCTTTAAGCTTTATTAACATTTCTTTTACAAATGTGAGTGTCCTTGTATTTAAGGCATTGATGCGCAGAATACAGATGCCATCTTGGTGGAAATTTCCTTTAATGAGTATGAAGTATCCTTCCTCATTTCTTTTTATGTATTTATTTATTTATTTATTTATTTAGTACTTTTTAATTTAGGAGCAATAACTGATATCAGTCAATATTTTCAAAGTTTGAACATATGTGTAACAGCATAGTTTTTAAAAAAATCTTTCAACATTTTACTGTTTTCTTTTTTCTTATTTAATTTTTATTAATAACAGGTTATTCAATTTATATCCCCCTGTACCTTCATCCTTCCTCCCCTCCCAATCTGACCCTAGGTCTTCCCCACCCCTGTCCCTCTCCTAGTCCACTGATAAGGGAGGTCCTCCTCCCTTTCACTCTGATCCTAATCTATCAGTTCTTATCAGGAGTGGCTGCACTGTCTTCTTCTGTGGCATGGCAAGGCTGCTCCCCCCTCGGGGGGAGGTGATCAAAGAGCAGACCAATAAGTTCCTGTCAGAGACAGTCCCTGTCCCCATTACTATGAAGCCCACTTGGATACTGAACTGCCATAGGCTACCTCTGTGCAGGGATTTCAGGCCATCTCCATGAGTGGTCCTTGGCTGGAGCACCAGTTTCAAAAAGACCTCTGTGTCCAGAATTTTTGGAACTGTTTCTGTCCTTGTGGAGCTCCTGTACTCTCCAGGTCTTACTATCTCCCACTTCTTTCATAAGATTCCCTGCACTTTGCCCAAAGTTTGGCTATGAGTCTCAGAATCTGCCTCGATACCCTGCAGTGTAGTGCCTTTCAAAGGCCCTCTGTGGTAGGCTCCTGTCCTGTCCCTGTTCTCTCTCTCATCTGATGTCCATCCTCTTTGCCTTTCTGCATGGGGTTTGAGGATCTTAGCCAGCATATTCCTTCCTGATTAACTTCCTTAAGTGTACAGATTTTAGTATTTTTATCCTATATTTTATATCCAGTATCCACTTATGAGTGAGTCTTTCTGCTTCTGGGATACCTCACTCAGGATGATCTTTTCCACTTACCACCATTTACCTGCAAATTTCATGTTTTCCTTGTTTTTCATTGCTGAGTAATATTCCATCATAGAGATATACCACAATTTCTGTATCCATTCCTCAACTGAGGGCCAACTGTGCTGTTTCTGGCTTCCGCTATTACAAATAAAGCTATTACAAACTTAGTTGAGCAGATGTCCTTGTTGTATACTTGAGCGCCTTTTGGATATATGCTTAGGAGTGGTATAGCTGGATCTTGAGGAGGCGCTATTCCTAATTGTCTGAGAAAGTATGCCAGGTTGATTTCTAAAGTGGTTGTATAAGTTTACATTCCCACCAGCAATGAAGGAGGGTTCCTCTTTCTCCCAATCCTATCCAGCATGAGTTGTCACTCGAGTTATTTGTCTTAGTCATTTTGATGGTTGTAATGTGAAATCTCAGGGTGGTTTTGATTTGCATTTCCCTGATGACTGAGAATGTTGAACATTTTTTAAGTGTTTCCCTGCCATTCTATATTCCTCTATTGAGAATTCTCTGTTTAGCTCTGTACCCCATTTTTTAATTTGGGTTACTTGATTTGTTAGTGTTTAACTTCTTGAAATCTTTATAAATACAAGATATTAACCTTCTGTCACATATAGGGTTGGTGAAGATCCTTTCCCAATCTGCAGGCAGTCATTTTGTTTTGACAACAGTTTCCTTTGACTTATAGAAGTTTTTCAGTTTCATGAGGTCCCATTTATTTATTGTTGCTCTTAGAGCCTGTACTGTTGAAGTTCTGTTCAGGAAGTTGTCCCCTGTTCAAATCTTCTCTCACTTTTTCTTCTAACAGGGTTAGTATGTCTGGTTTTATACTGAGGTCTTTGATCCACCTGAACTTTAGTTTTGTGCAAAGTGATAAATTTGGATCTATTTGCATTTTCCTACATGTAGACATCCAGTTAGACCAGCACCTTTTGTTGAAGATGCTATCTTTTTTCCATTGTATGGTTTTGGCATCTTTGTCAAAAATCAGGAGTCCATAGTGTGTGGGTGTATTTCTGGGACTTCTATCCGATTCCATAGATCCACTAGTTGGTGTCTATGCAAGTACCATGCAGTTCTTATTACTGTTGCTCTATAGTACAGCTTGAGATCAGGGATGGAGATACTGCCAGAAGATCTTTTATTATGGAAGATTGTTTTAGCAATTCTGGGTTTCTTGTTATTCCATATGAAGTTGGGAATTTTTCTTTCAAGTTCTGTATAGAATTGTGTTGGTAATTTAATGGGAATTACATTAAATCAGTAAATTGCATTTGGTAAGAGGACCATTTTTACTATGTTAATCCTGCCAAGCCATGAGCATGAGAGATCTTTCCATCTTCTGATATCTTCTTCTATTTCTTTCTTTAGAGACTTGAAATTTTTTCATACAAGTCTTTGACTTGCTTGGTTAGGGTCACACCAAGGTACTTTATGTCCTTTTTGACTATTGTGAAGGGTATTGTTTCCCTAATTTTTTTCTCAGCCCTTTTGTCTTTTGTATACAGGAGGGCTACTTATTTTTTGAGTTGATTTTGTATCCAGGCACATTGCTGAAAGTGTCAGCTTTAGGGTTTCCCTGGAAGAATTTTTAGGGTCACTTAGCTATACTATCATATCATCTGCAAATAGGGATACTTTGACTTCTTCCTTTCCCATTTGTATCCCCTTGATCTTCTTTAATTGTCTTATTACTCTTGCAAGGACTTCGAGAATTATGTTGAAGAGATATGGAGGGAGGGGGCAGCCTTGCCTTGTCACTGAATTCAGTGGGATTGCTTTATGTTTCTCTCCATTTAGCTTGATGTTGGCTATAGGATTGCTGCATATCGCCTTTACTATGTTTAGGTATGTGCCCTGTATCCCTGATCTCTCCCAATACTTTAAACATGAATGGATGCTGGATTTTTTTTTCAAATGCTTTTTCAGCAACTAAGGAGATTATAATGTGTTTATTTGTCTTTCAATTTGTTAATATGGTGGATCATATCGATGGATTTTTGCATATTGACCCACCCCTGCATACCTGGTCTGAAGCCTACTTGGTTGTAGTGGATGATATCTTTGATGTGTTCTTGTATTGGGTTTGCAAAGTAATTTGTTGAGTATTTTTCATCAATGTTCATAAGGGATTTTGGCTTGAAATTGTCTTTATGCTGGGGTATCCAGGGCTGCTTGCTCCTGAATAACTGGGTTCTGGAGATGCCATATTGCTTTGTCTTTTGTTGATTGAGCTTTTACACTGGCCTCTACCCATTGGGATATCTTAAGTGTTGGGTGTTAGTTTCTGGTACTTCCTGGAATTCTGTGGTGGGTTTAATCCCCTTTTCAGGAAGATGATATTTCCCAAAGGAGCTCTCCTCCATTTTTTAGGTATGGTCACTGAATGGCAGGTGTTTTTCAGGAATTGCCAAAGCTCATCTCAATTGTACAGACCTGAGTAGTAATTGTTGCCTTTGTTTGTAAAAGGAGCTATCCTCTCACCCAGAGAAGTTCTGGAGACAGCTGCCCTGCTGCTGGGTTTCTTTCTGTAAATTTAGTGAGCTGCTGCTGTAACCTGAGTGCCCTGTGGCTTGGTCCGTTTAGTTAGGGATAATTGGTTGTCCCTTGGAGCAGTATCTGGGGGTTGATCTCAGGGAACTCAGGCTTCTGTAGGTCTCAGTTTGGAGCTCTGTGCCCCAGTACCCAAGTGGTAATCAGTGGGAGATGAGCACCATTCTCATGTGTACAGCAGTAGGCTATAGTATGGAGCCTGTGGATAACCAGAAACTTTTCTGGAGCTAGGTGTCCTGAGGTAGGGCCAGATATTTCCCCCACCTTTGGGTTTTCTCCCAATAGGAAGACTCAGTCTGTGGTGTTTGACGTGGTCTGTAGAATGCGTAGGCACTTGCCAGTGATGGCTCCAAGCTGGTGACTGGGAAAGAAGCTGAGAACTTTTCCAAGAATGTTCCTGTGTATGGTGGATGTAATGTGTGTGGGGGGAGTTGGCTGAGTTCTCTAAGCTGGGACCTGCTGTTTCCCTGCCTGTGAGGTTTTCTCCAGACAGGGAAACCTAGCCTCTAGTGTCCTGGGGCACACAGTTCTGTGATGGAGAGTAGGGCATGCAGGGCTAGCGGCTGGAGGCGCACTCAGGCCTCACACCTGTGCACCCACTGGTCTGCAGGACCTTTCCAGGGATAGACTGGGTGACCTGAGGTCAGTCCTCCTTTCTTCTTCCATGTTTCTTTTCTAGACTGGGCTCCCAGTCTCTGGTGCCCTGGAGAACATAATTTAGTCTGGAAAGGTTATCAGGACACAAAGGTGTATCCTGCGACCCAGGATATCTTCCAAATTCTCACTGAGTGAACTGAGAGTGGACCTGACTGACTCCCACACCGTGGAGTTTCCTCTCACCTGGGAAAAAGGATCTTTGTTGTTTTAGGGACCAGAGTTCAGTCTTTTAGTTGCTGTACCAACATTGCTGTCCTACTCCTCAGACACAATGTCCTCCTGGCACCGCCATCTTGGATTCCCCCCTTCCTCATCCCTTTCAATTAATTTTTGTTTAAAGTCTATTTTATTAGAAATTAGAATAGCTACTCCTGCTTGCTTCTTGGGTTCATTTGTTTGAAAACCTCATTCCTACTGCAACATCCCAGGAACTTTCCAAGAGATTAGCTAGGTGCTCTGAGGTTGGACCCAGTTGTTTCCCTCATCATTGGTTTTCTTCTTACCTTGGAAACACAGTCAGTGGTGTTTGGGGGCCCACAGATCCAACTATTGGTCACTGTGCAGTCTCTGCTACCCAGCTTATCAGACACAGTGTGCAATCAGCCCAACTAGGATCTATTTTTAATTTTTACTGAATATGAGTATTTTGATTGTATGCCTGAATATGCATCTCTTGTGTGCCTGATCCTCACAGTAGTCTGAACATGTCTTCAGAACTCACGAACTTATAGCAATTGATAGTAGTGGGTCCCAGGTAATCACTGACAATTGAGCCCAATTATTTGAAAAAGCAGCAAGAACTCCTCACTGCTGAGATATCTCTCCTGTTTTATGTTGCTTATTTATGATCATTATTTACACTGCTAATATTTTCATCTTTCTATTTTTACCTGTTTAAACATGCATTCCCTTTTAGTAAGATATCATTAATGTTGCAGTTTAAGCTGAGGCAGTGCAGATTTCTGGAAAATAAATATACAACAGGAATGAATGTATAATTCCTTGTAGAAGCTTCAATAAAGACCTCTGAGTTCTTTCAATATTTTGTGTTTGTTTGATTGACTATTAGGGGAGGCTCTGTCTTACTTATAGATCTGGCTGTCCTAGAACTCTTTGAATAGATAATGCTGACATCCAGTTCAATAAGATACACCTGCATCTGCCTCCTGAGTGATGGAATTGAAGGCAAGACAGAATACACTCAACTTGTCCACCATTTTTTGTAGTTAGTAACTGTTAATAAATTTCTCTGATCTGTACTTAGTATTGTTCATCTGTTAATTTCTCTCCCTGTGGGTCTCTGTCTCTATGTCTCTGTCTCTCTATTTCACACTCTTCTCTCTGTTTGTCTTTGTCCACATTAATTGCCATGTCTATTCCAAAGCTATATCCTATTCAAAAAGTTCAGATATGATACAGTTAAAACTTGTTATTCTGTTTTCTTCTAAAATGACTTAGTGATAACATTAACACTTCTTTTTTAATAGAAAAGTTTTAATCTTTATTTTTAATCTACAGATTACTTTATTTAGTAAGGAGGATATACAAAACAATGATCAAAGAATAATCACGTGTTCTATTCCTTTTCTTTTGTCTGGTCACTCAGAAATATGGTGTTATTGGCTATGATTGTTGTTGCTTGCCACTCACATTATTTTTATCCATGTATTCACTGTAGTCCACTTTCCCTTCCACAAATATATGAGCCCCCTTCTTCACATACTGATATGCCACATCCCTGAGCCCTGGTCAAAACATAATATTCAATACCATGTTGTCTTTTGACTGATGTTACCCATCTGTTCAGTGTCCCCTGATTAACACATCTCATTTGTTGCTATAGAAAATATCATGACTGTGTTTTGTCCTTCCACCTGTCTCATGACAGGGCCCTGACCTACTCACCCAAGTAACTGAAGAGTTACTTGGTTTTTGCTCAAGAACCCAACTAATGGCTACTTTATATTCATGTCTTACAAACTGATGAAACACAGGTTTTTGAAGCACGCCTAAGTTTTTTTTTTTTTTTTTTCAATCTAACCTTTAGGCTTTTTCATCTCCCCTACTTCACATCATGCACAGCACCCAACTGTATAACATTCACATTTCTGAGTCAGAAAATAAATTGAAGAATCAGTAGAATTATATGATTATATTGACAATGAAGTATAAATTATATTTTTGCCACTGTTTCTGTTGTACAAATGTATGGCATATTTTAGAATTTGGTGACCTTCAATGATGTGCATGTGAAATTCAGCCAAGAAGAGTGGGCCTTGCTGGAACCTTCCCAGAAGCAACTCTACAAAGATGTGATGCTAGAGACCTGTGAAAACCTCACTGCTATAGGTAAGACTGCAATTTTTCATTCACTTTTAAAATAAAGAGACAACGTTTACTTTGTTATTGATCCTCTTCTGCAATTCCAATTAAGAATGAGGAGGAATGAGGTAAATAAATCAGGCATGGTTCTAAGGGTCACAGAAGATAGTGATTTAAGTTTTGCCTTAATAATAACATGATATTTCCAATAATATATATTTTCTGGTACTATATTTTAGGCTACAATTGGGATGACCATAATATTGAAGAACATTTTCAAAGTTCTACAAGTAATAAAAGGTAACTTTATGTGCATGTTGATATAGATATAAATCTTAAATTTTAATGTGTCCTGGAAGTTTGGTGTTTTTGTTTGTTTATTTGTTTGTTTGTTTGTTTATTGGCTGCTTTTTTCTGATTTTGAAATAGATTTTTTCTGAGTATCTGTGACTTTCTTAGACTTGCTTGTTAGACCAGCCTGACCTCAAAATCATACAGATATACCTGCTTCTTCCTCCACAAGTGCTGGAATTGAAGGCATGTACCAGCACAGATGGCTGTGTCCTGGAAGTTTAAAGAAAAGCAACAGTGTAAAAACAGCACTGCTTTAAGTGTACTGATGATCATTAATATCTCATAATTCCATGTACTTCAATGTCAGGTATCTGATTTGTGTTTGCAAGGCACTCCCCTCAGATAGAAGAAAATAAAATAATATTGTAAAAAAATACCATTTGAATCATATGGACATTACACCTACTGACTTAAACTGCCAATCTATTTAGTATCATTCTATCTACTCAGATGTTGTAAGAGGTATACACACTGAATTGGTGATTAGTATGTGTCCAAAACCTTCTAATAAGCAAAAATTACATAGTAGAACCAGTGTTACTAATTTTCGTGCAGTAACATTGTAAAGTTTAGTGAAAGGAGCAGCTTATGAGAATCAAGAATATTGTTGTGGAGAAACCTTAATCCCTATATGACATGTCTATGATGAACAAAAACAAACTGTTTTGATTCAATGTGGGAATCTTTATTATTTTTGTAAATTAAACTGGTATATCATATGTCAAAATGATTCTAAGACACATGAGCATAGGGTTATTGAAAGAAGCAGTGTCCCTGTCTTTCTCCAAGAATAATTGATTTGATAGTAGTCCCCACTGTGAGTAAATTTTCTGAATGTGATAAATGGTTACTGATAATTGGTTTTGCAACTTCACTGAGAATTCGTCAGCAAACTCATATTGCTGAAAATACCTATGGATACTAGGAATTTGGAACTTCTGCTTGTCTTGGCTCACTTTGTAAATGAAGTATCATTCATACAGTACAAAAATTTATGAATGGGATTGTTGTGGTAAAACTCTGAATTCTTACAATACTCATATATAGGAGAAAACCTCTTATAGAAAAATGATGCTATAAAAGTGATCCACATAACAAATGCTCTTACCATCACAGGGATCTTCAAAAATACCCATAATGAAGGGGAATACCGTGAATGTGAATAAAGTGATAAAACTTTAAAATTTGATTCTTCTTTACCATTAGACCAAATTATGAAATTAATTCATATAGATAAATACATTTATTAGTGTAATGAAATGACTGTGGTAAATCTTTCAAATATGCCAATTTTCTTTGCAGGCATGAAAGCAGTCATACTGGAGAGAAACCCTTTAAATGCACTCTATGTGGTAAAGCCTTCAGCTATATCACTGTTCTCATACAGCATAAAAGAACACACACAGGAGAGAAGTCTTACAAATGTAATCAATGTGGTAAAGCCTTTGCAAAAAACAGTCATCTCATGCGGCATAAAAGAACACACACTGGAGAGAAACCTTATGAATGTAACCAGTGTGGAAAAGCCTTTGCAGCGAAGAATAATCTCATAAGGCATAAAAGAACACACACTGGAGAGAAACCTCATGAATGTAACCAGTGTGGTAAAGCCTTTGCACAAAACAGTCATCTCATAAGCCATAAAAGAACACACACTGGAGAGAAACCTTATGAATGTAATGAGTGTGGCAAAGCCTTTGCAGAAAACAGTCATCTCATAAGCCATAAAAGAACACACACTGGAGAGAAACCTTATGAATGTAACCAGTGTGGTAAAGCCTTTGCAGAAAACAGTACTCTCTTAAGCCATAAAAGAACACACACTGGAGAGAAACCTTATGAATGTAACCAGTGTGGTAAAAACAGTCATCTTTAAAAAGACACACAAAAAACAGTCATCTCATAAGCCATAAAAAACACACACTGGAGAGAAACCTTATGAATGAATGTGGTAAAGCCTTGCAGTGTGGTAAAAAACCTTTGCAGAAAACAGTACTCTCTTAAAGCCATAAAAAACACACACTGGAGAGAAACCTTATGAATGTAATGAGTGTGGTAAAGCATTTGCAAAAACAGTCATCTCATAAGCCATAAAGAACACACTGGAGAGAAACCTCATCTCAAACCCTTTGCAAAAAAACAGTCATCTCATAAAAAAGAACACACACTGGAGAGAAACCTTATGAATGTAACCAGTGTGGTAAAGCCTTTGCACAAAACAGTCATCTCATAAGACATAAAAGAGCACATACTGGAAAGAAACCTTATGAATATACCCAATGGGATAAAGCCTTTGCACAGCAGAGTAGTCTCTGAAAACAGGAAAAGACACACAGTGGAAAGAAGCCTGGTGAGGGTAATTAGTGTGATAAATCCTTTGCATGTACCAATCATCTCCTAAGACAACAAAACATTCTGGAGGGAAACCATAGGAATATAACTATGTGGCAAAGCCTTTGCACATAACATCTCCTAATACATAAAATATCACATACTGGAAAGATGTCTGACTGTAACCAATGTGAAAAAACTTTTGGACTTCAGAATAATCTCCACACTCATGAAAGAAATCCTAATGGACAGAAAGCCTGTGAGTGTTTTTAACATGGTGAAACCATTCCACATTTGTATAATCTTCATCATCATGAAAGGATTCATAATGGAGGAAAAACTTATGAATGTGTTAAAATGGTGAGGCCTTGCACAAATCTAGAGTCATCATTATCATAAAAGTATCCTTACTGGAAAGGAATTCTGTGAGTATAAGCAATGTAGAAAAGTCTTTGTGTTCTTTGGTCCACTGAGATCCAACAGAACTGAAAAACTAGCTCAATGGAAATGACCTCCCTTTTCTGAAGGGGAAAGGGAATTAGGAGCAATAGGAATGGAGGGTACTACTGGGGGAGAGAAGGGAAGGGGACTACGATTGGAATATAATGTAAATAAAAAATACAATGAATGGTGAATATCAATTACATGCAACAGTATTATTTAATAAGGTGTTTACAGAAGACTTATTGATAATGCTGATTTTCAACATTTACTGTTTTCAGTTGCCTCACTTTACACAATAAACTTTTAGTCCAGTGGATGAATATGTAGGGAATGGTGAACTAACACCAGCCAGGAAAGTTCTCTGAGAGTATCACAACAGTGGTAGCCTGTAGAAGTTTTTTTGAGTGCACATACCTATTTTTCCAAGGGTACTATTGAAAAACATCACAACCAACACTGAATTTTGAGATATGATGGAGGAGGCTTTCTTTTCCATGTATGACCCTGCTTCTGGCCTAGATGTGTAACCCTGTCAAGAGTGAGTTTTCTCTGCCTGAATTCATCTGGAGAGTGTCTTTAGACATAGACACCACCAATCAAATTTGATAGATGGCCTTTGACACAGATCCCTGAATACTCTCCCCTCCCTTCAAATATAGGATAATTTGGTTCTGTGTTCTTGTTCTTCTTATTCATATAATAGGAATGTGCTGTTTAATGTAAATCTAGCATTCTTGAATTTCCTAGTATTAAACAATTATCTACACCTATGCTTGGAGCATCCCATGTACTCCCCAAGGGATATAAGCTACTGTTTTCTGTTTTCTGGAATTAAAGTTGAACTTACTTTCTGAGGTGGTTCCCAGAGTGGCTAACCACTGTTATGCTCACGAGCTTTCCAAGCTTTATACTACTCATCTTCTGCCCCTCATGCCTTCCTGGGCTGGTGGGAAACAGCCCTCTAGGCAGCAAGAGAATCACATTCTCTGAAATGCCTGTGATAAAATGTTTCAGACATCATAGCATTTCAAAGTTCACATGTTTCTGGATGTGAGATGGTCAATCAACAGTGTCTTGGAGTAGGACTCTTTAAAATGAGTTATACTTAGTGTTTAGTTCATGGTAAGGTTGCATGCAAGCTTCATGGTATGAAATCTTCTGAGGTGAGTACAGTGGCCTATGGAAAAAAATAAGAGCAGAAATTTTATTTCTCTGTTTTTAATAGCTGAGTCCTGTTCTGATAATGTATGGGTGGATGGCAGAGGAGAGAACTCCCTTTTGAGTGGTCTAGGGAAGGGGATGGGGGAAATGGGAGGAGGGTGGGACCAGTAGGAGTTGAGGGAGTGACCTTCAATCAGCATATATAATGAATAAATTGTGAAAAATAAAACAATTAATAAAATAAAATAAAACATAGTAAGAAAAATAAAACGAAAAAGCAAAAATTTGAGTCTAGTTTGGGTAACTGTCCTCCCTCAAAGAGAAGAAGATATATAGAAAGAAAAGAAAAAAACATAATCTTTGTCTTTGTCACCTTTCTTCCCTGTGACTTCACTTGAAGATCATTATCCAATGGAGACCATGCTTCTCTCTCTGAAGTTTAGGTTACCATAGAAGTAGGATTCAAACCTGGAACTAATAGCAGATGTTCCTAGTTAACATATCAAATCAAATCTACCTGCTATTTTCTCCCAGCAATCCTTCAGTCCTTCCATGTTATCTGTTCCTCCAGGATAGTATAGCCCATGAAATGCCCTGAATTCTCCTTCCCAGGGCCTGAGCTAAACTTACTCGCCCCCACCCATATATAGGCAAACTATTTTGGCTACCTGGTCCTGTCAAAAACCACGCAGGAGCAACAGCAGAACAGCTGTAGAATTCATGAAATGTGGCTCCCCTGTTAGCATAGTCATGATGAGTTTGCCTTGGAGAAGCATAATCCCAAGAACTGCTTTTCCTGAGGACTTTGTGCTCTTATGGAGTATATCCTTATGATGTCCACATACCTTAGAACATGACTTGTATGAAAACTCTAAGAAGGCTTCTATCTCATCACTGGGCAATATCACTGGCATTTAAAATTAACAATGCTTGATCTCTTTTCACATGTTCACTGGAGCAGATTAATGAATTAGCCACTGTCCTTGAAAGGGGCCATAGATATAGATTGTTAGCAATGACCATTATACTTAGAAACAATTTGGAAAAATAGATTGTTTAACAAGGTCAGGGAAGATGTTTTTGCTAATGGCTCTGATGTAAAAAATCTTAGAGAACAATTTAAAGTTAAGAAAAGTACACTATTAATAGTAAAGCCATGGATGTTTTAAGGTTGATGAGCTGAAACAATAGTCCAAGGTAGCATTGGCTGTCTGGGCACCCTCAAACTGGGTCTAAAACTGAGACAGCAGTTGATTCCTCTATATTTGCTTTTTCCCCTCAGCTTCTTGATTTGATTTAATAAAAATGATTAGTGAATAGATGCACACCCCTTTAAGATTTAAAGTACAGGTTTCAGTACCATGCCATTTTTTTATTACCGTTGCACTATAGTACTACTTGAGATCTCGGAAGATGATACCTCCAGAAAATCTTTTATTGTACAGGCATTTTTTTTTTTTTTATCAATTCTGCGTTTTTGTTTTTCAATATGAAACTGTGAATTGTTCTTTCAAGGTCTGTAATGAGTTATGCTGGTATTTTGATTGGAATTGCATTGAGACTGTAGATTTCTTTTGGTAGAGTGTCCATTTTTACTATGTTAATCATACCAATCCTGGATCATGGGAGATCTTCTAATATCTTCCTTGAAGTTTTTTTTTTTTTCATACAAGTTATTTACTTGCCTGATTAGAGTCACACCAAGGTATTTTATGTTATTTGTGGCTTTTGTAAAGGGGTTTTGTTTCCCTAATTTCTTTCTGAGCCCATTTGTCTTCTGCATACAGGAGGGCTTCAGATTTTTTCAAAATTAAATTCTGTATCCAGCTATTTTGCTGAAGGTGTTTATCAGCTGTAGGAATTCCCTGGTTGAATTTTTAGGGTTATTCATGGATACTATCACATCATCTGCAACACAAGCTGGACTGGATGTGGAGAAAAGGGAACCCTCCTCCATTGCTGGTGGGAATGTAAACTTGTACAACCACTTTGGAAATCAATCTGGTGCTTTCTCAGAAAATTATGAATAGTGCTACTAGAATATTCAGTTATACCAACCCTGGGCATATATTCAGAAGATTATCAACCATACAACAAGGACATTTGTTCAACTACACTCATAACAGGTTTATTGACAATAGCCAGAATCTGGAAATAACTTAGATGTCCTCAAACTGAGGAATAGACACAGAAATTGTGGCACATTTATACATTCCAATACTATTCAGCAATTAAAAACAAGGAAACCAGCAGGCAAATGGATGCAACTAGAAAAGATCACTCTGAGTGAGGTATCCAGAAGCAGAAAGACATTCATGGTATATATTCACTTATATGTGGATATTAGCCATATAATATAGGATTAAAAATACTAAAATCTATAGTCCTAAAGGATCTAAACAACAGGAAGAACCCTAAGGAAGATGCTTAATCCTCATTCAGAAGGGCAAATGGTATAGACATCGGTAATGGGGGAAAATAGGGAACAGGGCAGGAAACTACCACAGAGGGCCTCTGAAAGAATCTACATAGCAGAGTATTGAAGCAGATGGTTAGACTCATAGCCAAATTTTGGGCAGAAAGCATGGAATAATATGGAAGATTCAGGAGGTAGATGGACCTGGACGGGAGAGGCCCTCCACAAGGAGGCCAATTGAGCCAAAAAATATGGGCTCTGAGGGTCCTGTTCCAAATAAGGACTATGCATAAAGAACACCTGCTCAGATGTAACTCATAAGTATCTCAGTTTCCCTGAGAGTTCCCTATTAAGGGTAACAGTGGCTGTCTCTGATATGAACTCAGTGGCAGGCTAAGGATCACCTACTCCTGGAATGTGCAGCCTTGCCTGGTCACAGAGGAAGACGGTGCAGCCATTCTTGGTAAGACTTGATAAGAAAGTCTAGGCTAAGATAGTAGGGAAGTAGGACTTCCCCTATCAGTGGACTAGGAGAGGGGCATAGCGGGAGAAGAGGAAGATAGGTTGTAACTGGTGAAAGATGAGGGAGGGGCTTACAGCCAGAAAACAAAGTGAATAAATTGTAATAATCAATAAAAGAAAAAATTAGTTTTTTTATTTTCCTGAGATGGCTGGACGCAGGCAACTATCTCTTAAAAACAACTAGGAAGAATAGTATTTCATCTCTACACATTTTCCTTTTCCTTTAATACTATATGCAAAAAATACCCTTGATAAAATTCAGTGGTTTGTTATATATTCCTAGTATTATAATATCGTAAAATACTTTACAAATCAAATTTTGATATATGTTAAGTGTGTAAAAATAGTTTATGAAAAAGTGGCTTGAATTTTCAAAAGTGCAAAGAATGATTAATCAAAACTCTGGAGAGTGAGAATGGAAGAAAAATTGATGGAAGAATAATATATAAATTAATTAATATCTCTTACACAGTAGTTATAACATTTTGGTTATTAAGATTTGAAAAACATACACAGAATATTTCTCAAGTAAACAATGTAAGCTATTAGTAATAGCTCCTATGCATGCACCCTGAAGTATTTCTTTATATTCTTCCTCTTGTCACTGAAATGTGTTCTTTGACAAGTCATGCCACTACACCCTGATGTTCAGGCTCTAACACTGACCGTTCAATTCTTATTTCAAGGTACTGACTGCTTAGAGCCCAATTAGGAATGAAGTCAGACAATGTTTGATTTCTGTGTCTAGCTAAGGTCACAATTTTTGATGATATATTTTTAGTTCACCCACAATTTCAAAGTAAAATGATTGACTTTCTTGAAATGTTAAATGTTCTCTCTCACACACATGCACACACACAGGCATACATAATGCATGATACATGTAATAGGAGTTATTGGCAACAGAAGACTTGAAATTGAAAGAGCCAAAAGAGGGCTGTATGGGAGGTTTTGTAGGGAGGACAGAGATGTGAGAAATATTGTAATTATATTAAAATCTAAAAAAGTACATGTATTCCATGAATAAAGAAATTGAATAATGTAATATTTTGCACTGATGTGATTCAGGACAATCAAGTCTATTCTATCTTAGCACACAGTTAGCTGTGTTTCAGTAAACATGAGTATAGATGTGTGCTGGACCTGCCCAAGTGGTCTGTTGTTTTCATATGGATAATGGTGGAACTCCTCATTCAGAGTGTACAGTATATATTCTCTTTTAAATTGATCTAAGAATTTTAGGTATTTTTGTGTGGGAACTGTATAAAATAAAGATCCCCTAATCTTTCTTGGTCCACTTTCTTCTACTGTCTCCTTCCATCTTTTTACACAGAGATGCTATCTAACCTGGAATGTGAAGAGTGTTCAGTACATGCAGTAGAAGAATGGACATTTTTGTCTAGTCCATTATGTTAGTTCCTATCTTTCTATTGGAGAATTGAACAACCAAGTTCAGAATTTTCAATGAACAATGTTTATTATTTCCCTTTATTTTGTAGTTATGGTGTAGGGGTTTTGCCTCTTTTTATTTGATGCTAGGAATTATTCATTTTTTGTCTTTTATTGGATGTGATTAACATTTTTAGATAGGAGTTTTGCTTTGATTGGCTTCTGTAGTGAAGGAGTTTTACAGAAATACTGCTCATATTTGGTTTTATTGTACAATATATTTTTATTCACCATTTATTATTGAAAGTTTACTGGATATAGTAATAAGGATCCCTTAAAGATTATATACAATCTGTCTCAGCCATTCTAGGTTTAAAATTTCTCTTGAGAGATGGAGTTACTCTAATGAGCCTGAATTTATATTCAACTTAGTCTTTTCACTTGCAACTTTTAATATACTTTCTTTGTTTAATATACTTTTCTTTACATTTAGGGTTTTGATTTTATGTGCTGAGCACAATTTCTTTTCAGTACACTTTAATTGTTGTTCTATATACGTTTTGTACTTTCATAGGCTAACCCTTCTTCATCAGGTTAAGGATACATCCTTCTATTATTTTGCTGAAAATATTTTCTAGGATTTTGATGTGAGTTTTTTCTTCTTTTTCTATTTCTATTATTCATAAATTACTTTTTTGCACTTTTTAAATTTTCCGGATCTTTCGTGCATGGCTATTTAACATTTCTTTGGACACAATTGTTGTTGTTGTTGTTGTTGTTGTTGTTCTTCTTCTTCTTCTTCTTCTTCTCCTCCTCCTCCTCCTCCTCCTCCTCCTCCTCCTTCTTCTTCTTCTTCTTCTTCTTCTTCTTCTTTCTTCTTCTTCTTCATCTTCTCATCCTTCTACTCCTCCTGCTTCTCTTCTTTCTCTAACTCCTCCTTTTTTTCTTTCTTTTCATCCTCCCTTTCTCCTTTTTTTTCTTTAAAAAATAGTCACTTTACTCATATATTCATTTTCCCTTCCTCTAATCTTGACAACTCTTTCCCATCTCCCATTCTGCACATCTTCTCCAGCATGTGTTGTCCCTTGAGTTTTTATCTTAGCCATTCTGATGGGTGTGAGGTGGAATCTCAGAGTCTTTTTGATTTTCATTTCTCAGATTTTTAAGGACATTGAGCATTTTTAAGTGTTTCTACACCATTCAATATTCCTCTTTTGAGAATTTCTCTTTAGCTCTGTACCCAATTTTTAATTGGATTATTTGATTTGTTAGGTTTTTATATATTCTGGTATTAGCCTTCTGTCAGATGCAGAATAGGTGAAGATCCTTTCCCAGTCTGTAAGCCATCATTTTGTTCTGCTGACAGTGTCCTTTGCTTTAGAGAAGCTTTTAAGTTTTATGAGATCCCATTTTTTATTGTTGATCTTAGAGCCTGTGCTGCTGGTGTTCTGTTCAGGAAGTTGTCTCCTGTGCCAATGTGTTCAAGCCTCTTCCTCACTTTTTTTAAATAACAGACTAAGAGTGTTAGTTTTATGTTGAGATATTTTATCCACAAGGACTTTACTTTTGTGCAGGGTGATAGGTATAGATCTATTTGTATATTTCTGTATGTGGACATCCAGTTAGACAAACACCACTGGTTGAAAATGTTCTTTTTTCCATTGAATGATTTTGGCTTCTTTGTCAAAAATCAGGTGTTGTAGTTGAGTTCATTTCTGGGTCTTTGATTGAATTCCACTGATCCACCAGTATGTTTCTATGCCAATACCACACCATTTTTACTGTTTCTCTGTAGTACAGCTTGAGATCCAGGATGGAGATACCTCCAGAAGTTTTTGTTTGTTTTGTTGTTTGTTTGTTTGTTTATTTTTAACAGAGAAGATCTGGGTATATTTTATTTAACTTGATATTACCAAAATATAATTCAATGTATAGTCAATCTTTAAAGACATTATTCAGAAGATATTTTAAATTATGTATTTGACACTGACTGTGTTTATTTGGATGCCAAATTTGGATTTAAAATATTTCTCTTTGTGTTGAGATTTCACAACAGCCATATCTGAAAAAGTAGATCCACCCACCCAAGCCTTTACAGCTACACTTAACAGTTTTCCTCAGCAACTGGACTGAAATATGTATTTAAATGAAAATTTGGTTCTTCTGCAGTGTCAGGGACATTTTGATGTAGAGGGCCATTGTGAACCACAAGTGCACTTCAGGGAAGTTCTGACAGGAATGGCATTGAGGGCGGCCTGACCACTGGATTATTTTAACTATTCTGGCTTTTTTTTGTGTTTTATGTGATGTTGAGAATTGTTCTTTCAAGGTCTGTAAAGAATTGTGTTGGTATTTTGATGGTAATTGCATTGAATCTCTACATTTCTTTTGGTAGAGTGGTCATTTTGCAGTTATTCCTACTGATCCATGAGTATGGGAGATCATTCCATCTTATGATATTTTCTTCAATTTGTTTCTTCAAAGACTTGAAGTCTTTTATACAGATTTTTCACTTGCTTGGTTAGTCACACCAGTGCACTTAATGTTATTTGTGGCTATTGCAAGGTTGTTGTTTTTTTTTTTTTTCTAATTTCTTTTTCAGCCCTCTTGTCTTTTGTATACAAGAGGGCTTCAGATATTTTTTAGTAACTTTGTATCCAGCCACTTTGCTTAAGGTGTTTATCAGCTATAGTAGTTCTCTGGTAGAATTTTTAGGGTCACTCATGTATACTATCATATCATCTGTGAATAATGATACTTTGACTTCTTCTTTTCTGCCTTGTATTCCCTTGATTTCCTTTAGTTGTTTTACTGCTCTAGCTAGAACTTCCAGTACTATGTTGAAGAGAAAGGAGAGAGGGGAAAACTTAACTTGTCTCTGATTTCAGTGGGATTGATTTAAATTGATTTCCATTTAGTTTGATGTTTGCTATAGGCTTGTTGTATATTATCTTTACTGTGTTTAGGCATGTGCCTTTTATCTCTGATATCTCCAAAACTTTAAACATTAATTGAGCTTGGATTTTATTAAATGCTTTTCAGCATCTATTGAGATGATCATGTGGTTTTTATTTTTCAGTTTGTTTATGTGGTGGATTGCACTGATGGATTTCTGTATATTGTACCTCCCCTGCATTCCTAGAATGAAGCCTACTTGGTCATGGTAGATGAGATCTTTGATGTTTTCTTGGATTCATTTTGTGAGTATTTTATTGAGTATTTTTGTTTCAATATTTATAAGAAAGAATGGTCTGAAATTATCTTTCTTAGTGTATCCCTGCCTTTTAGTTAGCTTTTGTGAGGTTTAGCTATCAAGGTGAATGTAGCTTCATAGAATGAGTTTGGTAATGTTCCTTCTTTTTTTGTTTTGTGATATCGTTTGAAGAGTATTGGCATTATCTCTTCTTTGAAGATCTCTGCTGAAACCAACAGGCTCTGGGCTTTGTTTGGCAGGGAGAGTTTTGATTACTGCTTCTATTTCATTAGGGCATATAGGTCTATTAATTTAGTTACCTGATCCAGATTCAACTTTGATAAGTGGAATCTAGCAAGAAAATATTCTATTTCATTTAGATTTTCAAATTTTGTGGCATATATACTTTTAAGGTAAAACCTAATGATTCTTTGAATTTCTTCAGTGTCTGTAATTATACTCCCTTTTATTTTCTGATCTTGCTGATTTGTATAGTGTCTCCCTGTGTTTTAGTTAGTTAGGCTAAAGGTTTGTCAATCTTTGTCATTTTTTCCAAGAACCTGCTCTTGCTTTTGTTTATTCTTTGAATTGTTTTCTTTGTTTCTAATTTATGATTTCTGCCCTAAGTTTGATTATTTATACTCCTCTTGTGTATGTCTGCTTCCTTTTGACTAAGTCTTTCACGTGTGTTGTTATGTTGATTTGAGATGCCTCAGATTTCTTTATGAAGGCACTTACTTCTATGAACTTTCCTCTTAGAATTACTTTCATTATTTCTCATTAGTGTGCGTAAGTTGTGCCTTCATTTTTGTTAAATTCTAGAAAGTCTAATTAGTTTATTTCTTTCATAATCCAGCTGTCATTGAGTAGAGTTCAATTTCCATGCCTATGCAGGCTGTTTATTATTTTTTTTTGTTACTTTTGAGGTCTAGCTTTAGACAATGTTGTTCTAATATAATACAAGGGATTATATTGGTATAATGTTCTTTTTTTTGGAATGTATACAATTTACCCTTGTTCATTCAAATGCTGATTTCTCTCCTCCACTGTCTGGTTTCAATCCAGGTATTGCAGTGTGATGCTTTTTCTAAGCATCACCTGTCTCAAGTTTGCATCAACATGCCACCATTTGTTCTCTATATTGCCAATTAAAACAACCAGCCCCAATACTGAGCAATGGAGAGGATAGGGTGAAACATCCTGGTCCAGAGTGGGAGGAAGAGGTAAGAGGCAGGAGAGGAGAGGAGAATCTGTAGGAGAGGTCTTGGCATCACATGCAGAAATTAACTGGAACTAAAATATCACAAAAAGCAAGTATGATGGGTGAATCTGAATGGTAGGAAACTGCGGGCTTGGAGGTTTAGGATGGAGTAACTGTTGGCCAACATTGTGCTCTAGGTTAATTAATTAAATCCTAGTCTCTGTGTGGTGATTTGGTTATACAGCTGTTTAGGAATAACCACTGCTTAAACAAAAGATTTATCAATAGTAAATATTAATAATCTACAACAAAGGGCACCCAACTAATCTAAGTATCCACACCCTTTAAATCCTACATTAATATAATTTGGTGGGGAGAGGAATAAGCTCTCAGCAATACAACACAAACTTTAAACCTAAAAACTTCCAGATAAATTACTGGCTCTTTAAAAGAGATTCTTAAACATACCTTAGAGCAAAAGACAGCCTACTTTGGGGAAACCTGAGACTGAATAAAACTGGTTGCCACTACAGTCTAAAAGGATGAGAGAAACATTAAAACAGACTTCATTGAGCTTGGCTGATAATCTCTTTTATGTTTTTAAGACAGAAATAAAGGAAAGTTTAGAAATTATGACTATGGTTACATTCATATTCCTCAATTTAACTTTAATAATTGATTTAGCCTTTTATGTCTTCTCAAAGGCAAAGGCTTTCGAAAAGATACTGGAACAACACATAAAACAAGTAGAACAATATAAAGAAATAACGAAGGTTAGAAACAGGACATAAAAGAAGAGTTACAAAAACTTAAAGAACATAAGAAACAACAGGACAATATGGTAGAGGTTTTTGAAAAGATACTGGAAAACACAAACAACTAGAACACTATAAAGAAAAATTAAAAGTTAGAAGGGAGGCATAAAACAAGAGATTGAAGAGATTATTGAACAAAACAAACAACAGAGAGATAGGTGTGAAATATGGGTACAGACTTAAGAAAAAGAGTTTAGAATACTAAGAAAATACTCAGGCAGAGGCAAATATAATAATAAAGAAAGCCAAACAAAGGTGGTTAGAAAACAAACTTTAGCATATCCAGTCATTGTACAGCAGAGATCAGCAGATGATGATTCCCCCACAGGATTACCATGAGGATGAATGGCACCCCGTGGAAGTGCTAGACCTGAGAAAATTTAAAGAAAGTGTCACCAATTTTGGAATGCATTCACCATTTGTAAAACAAATGCTGACTTCCTGGCCAATCAGTAGAGTAATCCCAAAGGACTGGGAGGATATGTCAAAGGAAATAAAAGAATCTGAGCCATATTTACAGTGGCTATCATGGTGAAGAGAAGAGGCTAGAGATATAGCATACAAAAATGCAGCCAGGGCTGTTGGTATTTTTAAGGAACAGCTGCTTGGTGATGGCCAATATGCTGACACAGAGATACAAGCTGTACATAATGAAGAAACCTTAGCATTATGTCACCTAGCACTGTGGGACAAGGTTGAGAAATCAGGTAAAAGGCTTGAGCCATTCTTTCAGGTCATTCAAGCTCCAAGTGAAACATTCATTAATATTTTGCAAAGATTGACCTCAGCTGGCATACAAGCATATCATATCCACTAGCTAGAAAAGCACTAATAGAATCTTTAGCTTCTGAAAATGCAAAGATTTTGAATGCAAAGAGGTAATACAGCCATTAAAAGCAAAGTGTGCACAAAAAGATGAATGGGTTATAAATATGATTGACATCAGACCTCATTCACCCAATTTGGCCTTGATAAGGGAAGCTGCCCCTAAAGACATTAGGAATTGTCTTAATTTTGATGGGCAAGGTTGCTGCAAACGGAGTTATAAGAAAAAACAAAATAATTCAAAAAGGGAGCCTATACTTCCTAGAATATGCTGAAGATGTGGCAAGGGTTGACACTGGATTAGTGAATGTAGAGCACAGACAAATGGGGTAATTCATTATAAAAAAAAATGCCTGAAGGGGCCTTTCTCAGGCCCCAATACAGGACAGGGATACTCCTCCACAAGAAAGTTAAACACCACTGCTCTGGGAATAAACATTAAAAACTTCAACAGTGAGGCCAGGGTAGGCTTTATAGGTAAATAAAAATAAGTCAATAAATAAATTGAAAAAAAAATACAGGAAAGGATAAAAAAAAACAAATATATTGGCAAACTTCTATAAATGAACAAATGATCATAGGGCAAAGTTGAAGATAATTTTAAATAATATTAAATTGAAGGCATGGTGGGTACTGGGGCTGATGTCACAATTATCACTCCTAAATTCTGACCCCCAAATTAGCCAATTCAAGAGGTGGATATTCAATTCCAAGGAGTTGGAACTTTATCTAAAGTAAAACAACATGTCAGATGGCTTAAATGTACAGGATCAGAAGGTCAAATAAGAAAATTAAGGCCATATGTGGCTGAGATAGCCATAAACTTATGGGAAAGAGATCTGTTACAACAATGGGAGACCCAGATTAACAACCCCCAGTTTCAGAGGCAAAACTGGTAATACTCCTGATAAGCAAGTTAAAATTATTTTAAAATGCCATCAAAAAAGATACAGGCTGCCCAGGCTGTCCATACACCAGATACAACACAAGCATTCTTTTCAACTTCATGTTGGGAAGCCACTGCTAATAAAACCCCCACCACCTTACCAAGGTGGTTGGTTGACCAACCTATTTGGATTGAACAATGGTCTATGAGTAAAGAAAAATTACTGGCATTAAAACAGCTAGTCCTGAAAGAACTGGAGGCTCAACATATAGAGGAGTCCAACAGCCCTTGTAATTCTCCGGTATTTGTCATAAAAAAGAAATCTGACAAATGGAGGATGTTAACAGATCTCAGAGCCGTTAACAAAATTATTCCGGCAATGGGGTCATTACAATCCGGAATCCCATTGCCTTCCGTGTTACCTAAACAATGGCCTATTATAGTGATTGATTTAAAGGATTGCTTTTTCACAATTTCTTTACATGAACATGATAGGGAAAGGTATGCTTTCTCAGCACCCACTTTTAATAGAAGCTGTCCAATAAAGAGATATCACTCGAGGGTCTTACCACAGGGGATGTTGAACAGTCCTACTTTGTGCCAATATTTTGTACAACAGCTGTTAGAGATAATTCATAAGCAGTTTCCTCAATCCATAATTTACCACTATATGGATGATATCTTATTAGCTGATTCAGATAGAAAAACATTAGAAAATATTTTTGATGAAATAAATAGAACTTTGCCTTGTTGGGGTTTAGAGACTGATCCCAAAAAAGTACAAAGAGGAGATTCTATTAATTACCTAGGATACAAAATAGGTCTATAGAAAACTCAACCACAAAAAGTACAAATTAGAAGAACCCAATTAAAAACTCTCAATGATTTTCAAAAATTGCTGTGAGATATTAACTGGCTATAGCCTACATTTGGTTTAATTACTCAAGAGCTAAATAACTTATTTCAAAATTTACAGGATGATAAGGACTTTAAAAGTCCAAGAACATTATCAACTGAAGATGAAAGTGAATTGGCTCTGGCAGAAAGGAAATTACAAGATGCATATATAGACCATATTGATCCAAAAAGGGCCTGTATTTTGGTTATCTTGTTTTTCACTCATTCTCCCACAGGAATTCTTATGAAGAGGGAGGGCTGTCTTAGAATGGATATTTTTTGGCACACAAACAAAATAAAAACTTAAAAACTGAATCCTTATGATTCAGTTCAAAAATCAAAATTATATACAATTCTCTTGGTGTTATCAAATTTTCAAGAATCTCTTAATATAGTCACTGACTCACAATATGCAGAAAGAGTTGTTCTGCATATAGAAACTGCTGATCTAATTCAGGATAATTTGGACTTAACTTCACTGTTTCTTCAATTACAACGAGTAATCAGAAATAGAAATAATCAATTGTATATAACATAGATCAGATCTGATATGGGACCACAAATCCCTCTAGCAGAAGCCAATGATGAAATTGGTCACCTATTGACAGGAAGTGTGTTAGAGGCCTCAGAATTTCATTTTAAAAACACCATCTTAACAGCAAAGGTTTAAAAAGAGAGTTTTCTATCACTTGGCCACAAGCCAAAGAAATTGTACGAAAATGTCCCACTTGTTCTTTATATAACTAAACTCCACTACCTGAAGGAAGTAACCCTAATGGTAACCAAAGAAATGAAATTTGGCAAATCATGTGTTTTATTTTATAGAGTTTGGTAAACTGATATATGTGCACCATAGTATAGACACACATTCAGGGTTCCAATGAACAAAAGCCATAAGTTCTGAGAAGGCTGATTCAGTTATTACATATTTATTAGAAATTATGGAAGTTATGGTTATGTCTACACAATTTAAGACTGATAATGCTACAGCATATGTCTCTAATAAAATGGAAATATTTTTTTTTTTTACATATTATAAGATAAAACATGTAACAGGTATACCTCACAATCCTGCCGGTCAAGCAGTCATTGAAAAATTGAATCGTACTTTAAGGGATATGCTTAACAAACACAGAGGTGGATTAAAATACCACAGAGATAGATTACATAATGCTTTATTGACCTTAAATTACTTAAATGTTAATGAACAACAAACAACAGCTGCACAAAGACATTGGATTATAGAAAAAAAAAACTGCTGAATTATTTCAGCCTATATATTTCAAAGATACCCCAACTTCACAATGGACAGTAGGGATTGTGTTGCACACTGGGGAAGAGGTTTTGCATATGTTCACACAGGAGAAGAGAAAGTATGTGTTCCTTCAAAATTAATAAAAATCAGATTTCACAGAGGAAGACCACCTGAAGACTTTGGTCACACATAAAAAGAGAGAAATCAAGAAGACCAAACAAAACAATAATATAAATTGATAATCCCTTCATATGGGAAAAAAATCTAAAACTGACTGAGACATAAAAAATGTCTCCAGCCAGAACTTCAACAATACATGGCCAATAAATCCTTGGCTATAATATTCTCAACATTTATTATGCCATTCTTTTAATTGGCATTGATAAAATTGGTTTACAGTTTAATTTCATTTTGAACATCTCTTACATTTATACTTTTAGAACTGTATAATGCTTGTGAGAAATAATATGTTTTCAGAACAAAATGAGTGAATACTGGAGATGCTGAACCAAACCTGACAGAATCTTCCTTCCAGCATGCTGAGACATTGACACATCTGTTTCAGTATCTTGCATGTTCCAGAATTCTGCTTGTTCCTGCCTCAACTGCTTCAATTGCTGTTTCTCATCACGGCCTGTTCCCAAGAGAGCTTTGAAGAAAGCACAAATCTTAATTGGTCCCGCATTTTAGACTGTTCTAAACAGGACTTTTATTAACTCTTATTATTTTCTCAACATTCAAAGACTGGACCACAAATATTGCTTACTTAATTAAACATTTTTCCAATTTTCTTTGGGTCCCCAAAAGTATTTCTGCATGTCCAAAATGTCAGCTAGATGACATCAATGAGAATGATGTCCTATTTTCCTTAAGTGGGATTGGGTAGTTTTTGGGTTGCTTCCTGTGGCTACAAGTGTTTATTGTCATTGGGAGATGTTTATAAATTACTAATGGTCTTATTCAGAGTGAAACTGTTATGCCCAGTTTGGGAACCCCAAAAGCCCAGCGGTACACTCTACTGTAAATACATGAGGTTTTTAAAATTGTATACATGTCTAGACATGGGACACAAACTTCCTGTGGACACAGGAGAGGAATGTAGTCCTGAAATCTAGGGAAGCAAGGTTTTTATAGGACAAAACCACAAGCAGGGACTTAGATGTTTTGGCGTTGCATGATTGTGTAATGGAAACTGACTTTTTAAATGATCGGTCCACTTTGGGCAGCAAGAATACAAACAGTTCTGGCCTGGTCCTATGGGCCAGTTTCCTAGCAACTGTATAATTAGTGGGCAGGAAAGAATGTATTAAGGCTAATTTGTCTCCTCAGGGCATTAAGGCTAGTTCTTCCCTGAAGGAGGCTGAACATGTCTCCAACTAACTAGCCTTTATTCATGCTTCTGCTCTAAACTTTAAAACAATACCCACTGATTTTAAGTCTTTGGTCTGTCAAATCCACTAAGAATTAATGTAATTGAGATTTTAAAAATGAAATAAAATGAAGTTTCAATCTTTCTTCTGTCTGCTATTTTTCCCATAAACTCTACTGTGTGCCTTCCTTGTGAAAGGAACCTGGCAATGTGCCAGCAGGCCTGGCTCTGATTTTTTTTATTTCAACCTTATTATTATTATCATCATTATTATTAATAATTTGGGTTTTTGAGACAGGGTTTATCTGTGTATCCCTGGCTGTCCAGGCCTTTTTGTATACCACGATGGCCTCAAACTCAGAGACATACTCACAGACATCTACTTGCCTCTGCCTCCCAAGTGCTGGGATTGAAGGTGTGTGCACTGTGCTTGGCAGGACTTTCTTATAGCCTGGTTGAAATCATACTTTATGACTTAGGACATGTCTAGACAAGTGAGTGTGAAGAGCTGACAGAGGTGCAAACCCTTGCTTTTAGAGAGAGGGTTTCTCTTGTGGCCTTGCATGTCCTGAACTCATTTCGCAAAGCCAGATGGCCTGGAACTCACACCAGCCTCTGCTTGCCCCACTGACAGCCACAGGCATGCGACACCACACGTGGCTTCTTGTTATACTCTTTAAAAACGATTTATAATCTCTGTCTGCCTTCCTGAGACCAGCCCTGTTTTGACTGGGAGAGTCGGCACTCACTAAAAGAAAGGGGGGCAGGGACCCCAGAATTCCTTCTGCAGTGAGCAGGGACTGGCTGGGCCCTGGCTGAGCAGGGAATTTAAACTGGACACATTTAAACTGGGAATACATAAATTTAAGCTGGGGCTGTGTGTGCAATGAACTAGCTTTACTTACTAATGGACTCTTGTGCTTTTTCCCCCTCTTCTAAGAAGTGTAAAGTATTATTATCATTATATTATTATCAAATTATTATTATTAAACGATTATTAAATTTTTACTAAATTATTAAATTAAATATTATCATCAAATATTAATAATATTAAACAATATTAAATAACATTAAATATTAAATTTCTAAATTTTATATTATTATTTGAATTATTAAATTATTATTGAATTATTATTAAATTATTTTTAAATTATTAAATTAAATATTATTATCAAATATTATTAATAGTAATAATATTAAATATTATTGTTAAATTATTATTAAATAACATATAATATTTATTATTAAATTATTGTTAAATTATTATTATTATTAAAAAGGGAATGAGTGTTGTTTTTTGGAGGAAAATTTTATTTATTTATGATTCCTGGTGTAGTTCTCTTTATTATGGAAGATTTGTTTATTATTTGTACACTATTCTGTCTGCACGCAAGAGGAGGGCACCAGGTCTCACGATAGATTGTTATGAGCCACCATGTGGGTGCTGGGAATTGAACTCAGGACCTCTGGAATAGCAGCCTGTGATCTTAGACTCTGTATCATCTCTCCTGCACCCTCATTTCTTATTTTTATTTTTTAAATTTTTATTTATTCATTTCACATCCCTGTCTTAGACCCCTCCCTCTTCTCCTCCTGGTCCTCCTCTCCCTGTCTCCCTCCCTATCATCCTCACCTGGCTTCTCAGAGAAGGGAATACCCCTGCCTCTCCTATCCACACCCACCCACCCCAGCCTGTCAAGAGAGTTTAGAGAGTTTCTTCCCATTAGAGAGAGTTTCTCCCCCTAGAGAGAGTTCCTCCCCATTAGAGAGAGTTTCTTCATATTGGAGAGAGTTTCCCCTCCTAGAGAGAGTTCCTCCCAGTAGAGTTTCTCCCCATTAGAGAGAGTTCCTCCCTATTAGAGAGTTTCTTCCCCTTAGAGAGTTCCTCCCGTGAGAGAGACTTTCTCCACCTTAGAGAGAGTGGCATCAGGACTGAGCACACACTCTTTGCCCGGTGAGGCAACCCCAACAGGAGAAGTGAAAGAAGAGCGAGCTTGTGGGTCAGGGTGCATTCATAGGTGTGTTGGTCCTGCTGGGTTGACAAGGTCTTGTTCCCCGTGTGTCCTTCATCTACTCTGGTGCTTACACTCTGCACACAGAGTTTCTTGAGCCCTTAGGGGCATGGGTTTTTTGGAGACATCTCATCTAGGGTGGAATGGTCCAAGGCCTCTCTCTCTCTGCAGGTCGACTGGACATGGGTCTCTCTATTTATTCCCATCTGCTGCAGGAGGAAGTGTCCAATGATGGCCAACCAAGGCAAATATCTGATTTATGGCTGTGCTCCTGGAGCACAACTGTAGCATTTAGATTTCTCTTATGTCCTTGGCCTCTGTAGACTCAGGTTCCTGGCCACTCAAGCAGTATTGATCAAGGTTCCTTCTCATGGGTTGGGCCTCCTGAAACCCAATTAGATATTAGTTGGTCACTTCCGTGACCTTTATGCCACAAGCGCACCAGCAAATCTTGTAGGCAGGTCACTGTTGGAGAGTGAAGGGTGCATGGTGGGTCGGTGTGTACTTTTCCCATCCATCTATCCATTCATCCATTGTCTTCAATCCATCCATCCATCTATCCATCCATCCATCCATCCATAGTCCTCAATCCATCCATCCATCCATCCATCCATCCGTCTATCCATCCATCCTCCTCCATCCATCCATCTATCCATCCATCCTCCTTCTCCATCCATCCATCCATCTGTCCATCCATCCTCCTCCATCCATCCATCCATCCATCCATCTGTCCATCCATCTTCCTCCATCCATCCATCTATCCATCCATCCTCCTCCATCCATCCATCCATCCTCCTCCATCCATCCATCCATTCTCCTCCATCCATCCATCCATCCATCCATCCATCCATCTATCCATCCATCCATCCCTCCTCCTCCATCCATCCATCCATCCATCCATCCATCCATGTTCTAGTATCGCAAACAGCAGTCTATAAGGGTGAAGGTTCTCAGTAGGTGCCAGCTGGGATTCACTGTGTCCAATGACTTGTGAAGGTGTTGTCCTCAGCAACAGAATCTCACCATCAGGTTGAGGAGAGCACTGGAGGATGGACACAGGTTGGGTGGCCCCAGGCCCTACTTTGATATAGCACAGAGACCTCCTGAATCCCGACTCCACAGGACTCTGGGAAGCCTGCTCTCAAGACACGCCTCTGTCTGTTCTTATTAAATTAAAATAAATACAGTAGTAAATGAAAACAAAACATCATATATATAAAGTGACACTTTTGTGCTACCAGAGGGCACCAGATTCCTTGACAGATGGTTTGAGTGCCACCGTGTGGTCCCTAGGATGGAACCTGGCACCTTAGTAAGAGATGGATTCTCTGTGTCACATAGCCCTGGCTGTTGCGATGACAAAGGTCGGCTTTTTTTTTTTTTTATTCATCCATCCATCCATCCATCCATTCATTCATCCATTCATTCATTGTACAGCATTCTGCCTGTGCACCAGAAGAGGACACCAGATCCCATTACAGATGACTGTGAGCCACCATGTGGTTGCCAGCTGGGATTGAACTCAGGTCCTCTAGAAGAGCAGCCAGTGTTGTTAACCTCTGAGCCATCTCTCCTGCCTCCAGTTTTTTTTTAATTTTAAAAAATTTATTTTCCATGTGAGCACATTTCTGCCTTCTCAAGACTAGTCCTGCTTTGACTGGGAGACTCGAAATTAATTTAAAAAGGGACAGGGAACCCAGGATCCCTTCTCCAGGGACCAGGGACCAGCTGGACTGCGTCTGATCAGGAGAATTCAAAGCGCAAATTTGTCCTGCACACAAGTGGCTTCCAGCAGCCCTGTGTGTTTACTTCCGGTACCAGGGGCAGGGGCGATGACGCCACAAATTGGCTCGGAAAGGGTACTGATCCTGAAGACTGCGAGGGGCGCAGGGAGGGGACATTTACAGAACACAAGGGACCAGGAAAAACGCTGTGTGCGCTATGGCTCGGGGAAAACGCTTCCGGGGGATACTTCTGGGTCCTGACAAAGGCCAGGCTAAGTAAGGAGGAGGAGGATGGCTTCTGAGTGTGTAATGCGGTGCGTACAGCATTCTGGAAATTGTATTTCTGCGTCTGCGACCCAGCAAAGCGGACGATACAGTGAGACCCGGCTATGTTACTACAAACAATCCCAGAAGTCCTTGTTCTGAGGCAGTTCTCACAGAGGCTCCCAGCAGGCAAAATGCACTCTGCCCTCTGGGATTATTTGTAGTTCCCTGGCTATGGAAGTACTTGGCTTTAAAAATTTTCCATGTCTGGGACATATCATCATGAGTTCAGTGCTCTGTCGTAAGGATGTTCACAATCGTATAAGATAAAACAGATTTTTTTTTTTTTTTTTTTTTTTTTTTATTTTTTTTTTTTTTTTTATTTATTTATTTATTTGTCTATGAGACACCTATAATACAACGTGAGTGGCTAGAAGTGGAGCTGAAATGCAGTAGATAGATTTAAAGCCTGGACAGCTCCTAAGATGGGGTATTGGAGCTTTTGGACAGGACTGTGCTGAATGTTAAGTGGGACGCGAGCACCCACAAGCATACATGCCATGTCTTCAATGTATTATGTACTGTTGTTTAAAGAAGGCACTTGAGGAAAACTATAAGGTTATCTTCCAAGAAGCTGGCAGTTGGTGGAAATTGAAAGTTCAAGAGTTAGGCAGCACTCTTTCATTTTCCTAATTCCTCATCCTGCATCCTATTATTTTCAGGTATTTCAGACCAAACAAACAGCATCTTTTCGGGCTGGAAATCGACTGTAGTTCTCAGTTCAGATAGGTAGTAGCACATAATTTTTGAGGATTCTCTTATAAAACCCTTCCCAATAACTCAAAAGTTGACTTCTCATGCCTGGTGTTGGAGTTTTTGTTAGATGGAGGGACAATTGTCATCACAGATGGCAAAATTTCATTAAAACTAAATTTTAGTTTTGTACAACAGCTTACATGGATTATACATATCTTAGTTACTAGTATGATTCCATATTACTTTTTCAGACATCCTTATTGTTATTTTACCATCTTCTCTTTTGTATTTCTTTCTGGCTTACCTCTGAAATTATTATACCCCCTTCAAGTTTTTCCCATTTTCTCTTTCAAATCTCTATACCCTTCTACTTCCTACTGCCCCCACACACTTCCATTCTTACCTTGGAAATGGTCACTATTTCATTCTTGGCTTTTTAATTACTGCCGGATATAGACTCACATATGAGTACACACATATTCAGTTTAGAGCTGGGAAACTTAGAAGAGAGAATATGTGAAGTTTGTCTTTGTGTGTTTGGATTACCTCATATAACATGATTTTTTCTAGTTCCATCTATCTACCTGCAAGTTTTATGTTTTTATACTACTCAATAGTGATTCATTTTAAAATCATGACCTAAAGAGCTAATATTTAATTCATTTTTAAGGTTATTTAATAATTACATCATTTTGTGCCTTCTCTTTTCTTCCCTCCAAACCTTCCTACAGACCTCTCTTATTTCTCTTTCAAATTCATCTTCTTTTTTTCAAATTGGTATTATGCTCTTAATATAAGTTGCTCAGTTTAATAATGTTACTTCCATGCATGTTTTCAGGGTTGATTGCTTGGTATTGGATAACTAAATGATTTTATGCTCTTTCCTGGAAAGATTTTTTTCTCATTCTCTCAGCATTTATTAGTTCCCTGCAGATTTTTGTGTAGGATTAAGGACAATGGTTTCTTCCTAGACCACTTTTGCATGTCTATTAGCATTTTCAATTTTTAGTTCATTTTTATACAGGTATATTGGTAAGCCTTTTTTTTTTATTTTTTTATATTGGTCCATCTTATGGGTGTAGCCTCTGGTATTATTAGGTGACACATTACCAGACAATACTCTGATCCTCTGCCTTATATAATTTTTTTTTTTTTACCTCCTGTTATGCATGATCACTGAGTCTTAGATCTGGGAATTGTTTTGTAGATGTATCAGATATGACTGTTCTCCAGAATTCTGCCCTGTGATTGGTTGTGGTTTTCAGTCATGATTGTGGTTCAAAGAAAAGCTTCATTGGTCAGTGTTGAACTATACGTATCTATATGCATTATTAAAAGTATTTAGGTTGCAACATGTTTATATTCATGCATGTACTTACATGTATTATAGGGATTTATGTAGATAATTCACAGTATGATTGCTTAAAATTCTTTCAAAAATTTACTGTTATTTCACCCACTTCCCTCTTTTATATTTATCCTGTAAAAGACCTGGGGTCTTACAGCTCAGGAGTTCAATATTGCACCCTTCTCAGGAATTCCCACGGACCACAACTCGATGCAAAATCAGGAGCATTTTTTTTATTTTAATCACGATAGGGTCACCCCTCAAAAGGCAGGAGATGACCCCAAGCATGCAAAGCACAGGGTTTTTATACTTAAAAATCTGGCCAATTTTGCTCTATAGATTGATTGGTCAGCAAGAATAGCATGAAGATAGTTTATACCTAGTTGTTTGCAGTTTTTGGCCATTTGTGAGTTTTCTCAAAACAACTCACCATGCCCTTCAAGAGCTACCTGACTCTGGCTTCAATTCAAGGCTATCTCAGAGCAGTTCATCTTCACATTTGAGAGCCATATGCCTCTGGCTTTAAATTCAAGAATGGGAATAGTAACAGCTGTTTTTCTTTTAGAGTTGTTTTCATTCTCAGGTGGGCTCTCTTCCCCCCTTTTCTTTGTGCTCCAATTTTAACCCTAAAATTGTGGATCAATATCAGGGAGAGATTGATACTGCCTCTGGAGCATCAGGACCTGAACCACACTTAAACGTTCCCTGACGAAGGTGAGTAATCGGTTAACAATGCAGGGTACTATTGTGACAAGGAGCAAAAGGGTAGCAAAAGGTCCCAGTAAGAGAAGCACATAGGGGAGCATACCATTAAACCCATTATTAAACCCATTCCAAAAGAAAGATTCTTTTAATTCTCATCTCCTTTTTTCAAGATCTTTTTGTAATTTTTTTTAATCTTTCCTATAACAATGCCTGATTTATTAGTGTAAAAACAGTATTTCTCCTGTAGGGCTAAGCAGATTCCTTCTTTTTCAGCCGTAAGGAGGTCCAATCCCCTCTGGGTCTGGAGAACTACTTCTGCTAAGGAATTGAGCTGGACTTGGAGGTCATTGATGGTGCTCGAAAGCAATTGTACATCACTAATTTACTGCTGGGACAGATTATTGTATTTATATAATAAAACACCCAAACCAGCTGACCCATCGCCTATGGAAGCAGTCAGCCCAATTCCCACTAACAGAAGAATGAACTGAATGGCTTTCTTCGTTCTTCCAGCCATTAAGTCAAAGCTGGGGATTGGGACTGGCTCATCCACTGGAATGATGCTAATATCAGGGAGTTGCCTGTACACAGGTCCCAGTCCAATCTGTGGGCAAAAACGTATAGGCTTTATTATTCCTGCATAAGAAAACAGTGTTATTGTCAGGGCAGAGAGCTGTGGAGGTGTCAATTGTTGAATCACAAATGGCAAAGGTAGCATCCCCTACAGGTAGATCTGAGCTATCATTTTTGTAGGGTTTTGTCAAACAGGTAACATTTTGGTTGAAGAGAGGCTGCACTCTCATAGGGGGTGCTGAGTGTCAGGACCCCTCAGCAGTGGAATAAGTGGCTTTAGAGGGGGGGAGCTCCAGAGGAACAAGCTGCCATTGTCAGAGGCGGAGCCAGCAGTCACTTGCAAGCGAAGGATTGGTGTCATTTAGGAGGCTATGAGTGGCAGTAATAACATCTACAGTCTGGGGGTCTAAAATAATGTTTCCTCTACTATCAGGAAGAACTAGAGGGTGGTAATTGAGGGATGAGTATTCTTTTTTTCTATTAACTCTTCAATGCATTGTTTAACCTGTTCTTGTCTGACCTGATCCTGCAGACCCTCCTCCATCTGAAAGGTGAATTGGAGGTACCTTTCTTCAGCATATAGACTTAACTACCATCCCCGAACAAGGGGTTTGGAGAAATTTAGATCCATGGCCTCCTGTTGGCATATTGTGGGACCAATCGTCTATCCTCATCTCCTCCCTGACTTGGTTCAATATGGCAGTGAAATAGGTGATGTTATCTTTTCCAGTACCTTGTTGCACAACCCTATAGCAACTGCTATGCACAGCCTGTTGATAGGTATCACAAGGGCAAGGCCTGGGGTACTGGGATTGACGGGCAACTGCAGCCAATTTCTTTGCCCTCAAGTGAATCCATTTATACATCTGAGTTATTAATCTCTCAGCATCTTCCTGTGGTAGAATGATCATACCTTTGGAGTTAATCCATGCCCCCACGTTGGTGTCAAATATCCCCTTTTATGCCATATTAACTTTAAGTCACTTTCTGAATAGTTTAGTCATTCTTCTCTGGGCAGTTCAGCAGTTAGTACCACTGGGACAGAGTTTCCTCTAGCAGCTGCTTTAGCCTCCTGATCGGCCATGTTATTCCCCTTTGCTGCCCTGGAAGTCCCCTTCTGATGTCCTGGGCAATGAATAATGCTTACCTTGTCCAGCAGCAACAAGGCATTGAGCAAAGACAAAACCTTGCTTGTATTTTTTATCTCTTTACCGGCTGATGTTAGCAGGCCTCTCTGCTGATAGATGGCCCCGAGCTCATGGACTGTTGGTAAGGCGTGCCAACTATCAGTGTAGATATTTATCTTTTTGCCCTTTTCCAGAGATAATGCCTGGGTTTAAGCAATCAATTCAGGTTGATGAACAGAAGTGCCTCTGGCAATGCCTGGGCTCATATTACTTTATGTCCATCTACCACCACTGCCTCTGCCTTTCTCTTCCATTCTCAAAAAAAAAAAAAAAAAAAAAAAAAAAAAAACCTGCTCCTATCCGTACAGTATGTCACCTCAGCTTTATGAAGAGCGTGATCTTTCAAGTCCTTGCACTATCCCTGTTCCTTTGCTAGAACGTGCAAACAATCATGCTCCAGGGGCTGGATTTCTAGATCCGTAAATAAGGTGGCAGGGTTTAGCTCCATAGCCAGTTCAAAGGTGACTCTATCATTATTCAAGAGCAAAGCCTGGTAATGTGTCATGCAAGTGTTCGTGAGCCAGCAATCAGGTGGCTGCCTTATGACACTCTCAGGGGCATGAGGAGCATAGATGATGAGGACCTGTCATAGAGTCAGTTTGTCTGCATCTTTTACTAGTGCCACCACTACTGCTATTATTCGAAGGCAGATTGGCCATCTTGCCACTACTGAATCAAGCGTTTTGGATAGATAGGCTACTGGTCTCTTCCAGGGTCCAATTTTCTGTGTTAGCAACTCCATGGCCATTCCATGTTTCTCAGCCACATAAAGATGGAAGGGTTTGGTTACATCAGGGAGTCCCAATGCTAGGGCCGACATTAAGGCTTGTTTGATATTATCGAATGTGGCTTGTTCATCCTTTCCCCAGATGAAAGAGTCTTTGCCCTTCGTAAGGGCATACAGATGGGCTGCCATCTTGGCAAATCCCGCAATCCACAGCTGGCAAAACCCTGCTGTACCTAAAATTTCCCTTAGTTGTTGAGTAGTCCGTGGAGGGGGAATATGAAATACAGTCTCTTTTCTAGCCTCTGATAACCATTTCTTTCCATCTCTAAATATATATCCCAGATAACAGACCTGTTTCCTGCAGATCTGGGCCTTTTTTGCCAATGCTCTATAGCCAAGGTCACCCAGCTCTTGTAACAGCCGGTCTTTGGCATTAAGGCAGGTTTCTTTACAATTTGCAGCTAATAGAACGTCATCCACATATTGGAGACAAGTTACCTGGGGATTGGTGGCCCGGAAGTGTGCCAGGTCCCAGTGCAGGGCTTCATCAAATATAGTAGAAGAATTTTTAAACCTTGAGGAAGTCGAGTCCATGTAAGCTGGCCTGAGACCCCTGAGTCTGGGTCTTTCCATTCAAAAGCAAAAATGTCTTGGCTGGTAGGGCTGAGTTGGAGATAAAAAAAAAATGTGTCCTTAAGGTCCAGGACCGTATACCAAACCCTGTCAGGGGGAAGGGAACTCAACAGGTTATATGTGTTGGGCGCAGTAGGGTGTAAGTCCATGACCTGTTTGTTAACTTCCCTGAAGTCCTGTAGGGGTCAATAGTCATTGCATCCAGACTTCTGAATTGGCAGTAATAGAGTATTCCAGGCAGAATGGCACCTTCTGAGAACCCCTAGGTCAAGGAACCTCTGTTTGTGAGGGTGGATCCTCATGGGTTTTCTTAGACATTGGATATTGTTGCACCGTGATTGGGGTAGCCTGAGGCTTCAGCTTTATTGGAACTGGAGCTGTTTCTCTGATTTTCCTAGGCCATCTGTTTCAGCCCATGCCCTGGGAATCTCTGTAGCCACCAGTCAATGTCTTTTTCTGGACTTACCACCTTTTCAGAAAGGCGGTATTCATCTTCCAGTTTAATTGTCAGTATATGAATGGGATCTCCTTTATTGTCTGTCACCTGTGGGCCATCTGGTCTAAAATGGATATGGGTTCCTATCTTAGTTAGGATATCTCACCCTAACAGCGGGTATGGGCATTCAGGGAGAACTAAGAATGAGTGGTATACCCGGTCCACTCCAAGGTCCACCATTCTTCGGGTATTCCATGAGTATTGTTTACATCCAGTGGCTCATTGGACCCATGATTTCTTCACCTTTTTAGCTCCAAAGTCTTGTAACAGAACAGAATACTGGGCACCAGTGTCCACCAAGAAGTGTACTGGCTTCCCCTCCACCATAAGGGTTACCCTGGGCTCAGGAAGCCGAATCCCATCCCCCCTAATTGCTATCATCACCCAGAGTTTGAACCCAGGTCTCAAGGGCTCGGGCATTCGGTTTTTCTGGCTTTTTCTTCCTTTTAGGACAATCCTTGATCCAGTGTGCTTTCTCCTTGCAATATGCACACTGATCCTTAGACAGAGGGCCTCCTGGAGTCTGAAGGGTCTTAATCTTGACAACAAGGATCTTGTCCAGGAGAAGGGTGCCCTCCTGTGGCCATCCAACCTGAAAAAGAGGCCACTCTGAGGAACAGAAAGTTTGCCATTTCCCATTTTTAACTTCAACTGAAAGGTTATGTGCCCTATATCTCACCCCCAAGAAATGATCACGGTTGAGGGATAAGGGTATAGTCACAGTCTGTCCCATAATAAAGTCGTCCATCAAGAAAGTCAAAGAGGGAACAATGATAGAGACAAAGAGAACAAGGCAGGCAATTAGACAAGGACACTCTTGCGGGTGGTACCACAGAACTCTGAATGAGAGGCTGCCTGGAAGTGGCTGTCTCTAACAGGAAACAGATGGGAGGAGGACCATCCCAGTCCTAGCCTCCCAAACTAGAGCGTCCTCCAGTCCCCAGTTAAGCAATAGTCTGATTCGTCTGTCTATCACAATGACTGATCAGATGACCAAAAAAGGTCCACATAGGCACCTAAACAGAAACAAATTGGTAAGACAGAAACAAGCAAATCAAAACAGAAATCAGACTAACCTGTTCTGAGCTCGACCTCTGAGCTCAGTCTGATGAGGGTTGGGGAAGGGGCACGTCCTTTCCCGGCCAACACACCAAAAATGTAAGACCTGGAGTCTCACAGTTCAGGAGTTCAAGATCGCTCCTTTCCCAGAAATTTCCACAGACCACAACTTGATGCAAAAACAAGAGTTTTTTTTTTTTTTTTTTTTTCCAATTGCGCTAGGGTCTCCCCTCCAAAGACAGGAGACAATCCCAAGCATGCAAAGCACAGGATTTTGCAGTTTTTGGCCATTTGTAAGTTTTCTCAAAACAATTCACCCTGCCGTTATTTTTTAAAACCTATCTCAGAGCAGTTCATCCTGTCCTTTGAGAGCTACGTGGCTCTGACTTTAATTCAAAGATGGGAATAGTCACAGCTGTTTGCATTCTCAAGTAGGCTCTCAGATCGAGATGAAGAGAGAGAGAGAGAAGGAGACAGCAGGACATGATAGGGGAAGAGAGAGTAGGGGGCACCCCAACAGAGAAGGGGGAGAGGGCAAGAAGGCAATAGCAAGAGGGTGAAAGGCCAAGAGAGAGACAAAGTGGGCAGGCAGATCCTTTTAAGGAGCAAAGTAACCACACCTGCCCTCCCTGGCAGTCAACACATAATGACATCACAGGTTGCTGGGAAAGCCAGAAACAGGTGCCTAAATACTAAGAGTTGGCATAGACCATTAATCCCAGCACTCTGCCAGGCAGAAGCAGGCCAGTCTCTGTGAGTTCAAGGTCAGGCTGTTCTACAGATCTAGTCCAAGATAGCCAAGGCTAAAAGGAAAAACCCTCTCTTAAAATACCAAAATATTCATATGTATAATTAATATATTCTCACTAAATTTAGCAATATAAACCTAAATTTAATAAATATGTTATATATTAATATATACATTTTGTTTTAATCATATGTATATGTTTCAATTTATGTTTTAATCATATAGATATATAATTGAAATAAAAAATCTGAGCCAGGCTTTGTGGCACATATCTCTAATCCCGTCTCTCCAGGAGACACAAGCATGCTGCTGTATAAGTTCAGTGTCACCCTGTTCTACAAAGCAAGTCCAGGACATGCATGGCTAGAGAGAAACATTGTCTAAAAAAACAGGCTAGATGTGTGGCTAGATATGTCTGAAATCACATAGTGTGACTAGGCTATAAGAAAGTCTTGTCAGGCATGGTGACACACATCTGTAGTCCCAGCACTTGAGAGGCAGATGAAGGTAGGTCTCTGTGAGTTCAAAGTCAGCCTGGTTTACAAAGAGATTGGCAATGATGCACTGAGACACCATGTCGCAAAAATAAAACATTAAATTAAATTAAAAAAATCAAAGCCTGGGCTGTTGGCAAATGCCTCTAATACTAGCACTATGACTGGCAGAAGGAAATGGATCTGTGTTAGTTCAAGTCCTGCCTGGTCTAAAAAGAATGACAGGTCAGTCAAGGCCATACAGAAAATCTCTTTCTCAAAAAACAACATCCAGGGATGTAAACAAAAAACTTCTAGTATCTGAAGGTTCTTTCTTTTTTTTTTTCACTTTTTAAAAATTTATGTTTTTGTAAATTACAGTTTATTTACATTGTATCCACACTGTGTCTGCATCCTTCATCCCCTCCTTTACTCAACCTCCTAACTTCCTCCCATTTCTGTCCCCAAGTTCACTGATAGGGGAAGTCCTCCTCCACTTCCATCTGACCCTAGCCTATGAGATCTCATCAGAACTGGCTGCATTGTCCTCCTCTGTGGCCTGCTCCCCCATAAAGGGGAGGTGACCAAAGAGCCAGACACTGAGTTCATATCAGAGACAGTTCCTGTTCCCATTACTAGGAAACTCACTTGGAGACTGAGCTGCCATGGAATATATCTAGTCAGGAGTTGAAGAGGTTCAAGGTTATCTCCATGCATGGTCTTTGGTTGGAGTATCAGTCCCCGAAAATACTCCTGTGCCCAGTATTTTTTCATCTGTTGCTCTCCTTGTGGAACTCCTGCCCCCCTCAAAAGTCTTCCTTAGTCATCAGGGAAATGCAAATCAAAATGAATCCGGGATATCACATTACACCTATCAGAATGGAAAACATGAAAAACTCAAATGACAACACATGCTGGAGAGGATGTGCGGAAAGGGGAACACTCCTACACTTCTGGTGGTATTGTAAACTTGTACAACCACTTTGGAAATCAATGTGGTAATTTCTCAGAAAATTAGGAAGAGTGTTACCTCAAGATCCAGCTATATCACTCCTAGGCATATATCCAAAATTTGATCTAGTGTACAACAAGGACATTTGCTTGACCATGTTTGTAGCAGCTTTATTTGTAATAGGCAGAAGCTGGAAACACCCAGGTGCCAGTCAGTTGAGGAGTGGATATAGAAATTGTGGTACATTTACACAAGGGAATACTACTCAGCATTTAAAAAATAAGGAAATCATGAAATTGGCAGGCAAATAGTGGGATCTAGAAAAGATCATCCTGAGTGAGGTATCCTAGAAGCAGAAAGACACACAGGGTATATACTCACTCATAAGTGGGTATTAGACATATAATATAGGATAAACGTGCTAATATCTGTACACCCTAAGAATCTAATCATGAAAAGAAACATGGCCTTGAATGAAGTAAATTATTTACGATGTTCACGTATAATGTAGTGGAGGAGGTCACCAATTGTGGTTGTGTTCTATATTTTGAACCAATGGAGTAGCTTTTGAAGTTTGCTGTATATGTATCAAATTCAATCACAGAAGTTTATTAGGTCATTCTGATATTCTTTCTGTGGCTGCTGTTGATCTAGTGCATCTAATCACACTTGGTGATAGGTATTTTTCTGCTGCAAAGTATAGAATGGGATCTCCATCATCTATGTGATCCATTGCTTATTTATATCAGGTAGGGTGTGATCCTGCTTTTCAAGGAAGGGTCTCTGAGAAAGCATGGTGCTTTTGTTTTTCATTTTCACAAATACCTTTAAGATGTTTTTTTCAAGCCTGATTTGGATGTCAGTAATTAGGCAAAGCTACAATTGAAGTCTTGATTCTCATATGTCACCCTTCTGAGTACAAGTCCAAGGGTGGAAGATGTTTCCCTAATGTGTTCCATTTTTACCAACATTAATGTTAAAATGCTTAATCGTGTGTATGTAGGTATGTATGACTGTATGTATGTATATCTATATCTATATGTATGTATGTACTGTTGGATGTTCCATCCTTCATGGTTCCATTATTTACTATATGACACATAATGTTGAAGTACTGCCTTCTGAGAGAATTGTCTAGAGGAGCTAAATAATGTAACAGCAATGATATTTATTTCAAAAAGCATGTTGTGTGTGTGTAATGTTACTATGGGTTCTTAGGCCATGACAGATGTGTGAAGACTTGGTGACAGCTTTGTGGGGTTTATTTTGGTCATTGTTATATGATGTTCAAAGTCATGTTGACAGTTTTGCTTACCACAGACATTCCCCACGGAGTTCATTGATACTCAAATAAACTTTATTGAAATATTGCATCAATAAAATATTGTCTCCTATCCAGATTATAAACCTATTGTCATATAAGGAATAATAAATGTTATGTCCAAATTAAAATGATATAATGCTGTCTTTTTTTTTGGAATGTGTTAGTTCATTCTTAGGAGTAAAGACTTGTTCATAACACTGTCTCAGATCTACAAGTGAATGTCAGAGAATTGTCTCAGTGGGTATAATTGGTTGTTTCTAAGCCGGATGATTTGAGCTCAATTTCCTATAGAATTTTTCTAGTATTTCTATACTTGGGCCTTTGTATATGCAAATTCACACTCCAGTACATACATAAATAATTTGTAAACCTAAATAATGACCTTTTTTTTCACTGGTCAAAAGACTCTTTTGGTTTCATGTCGAAAACTCATAAGTGGGATGTAAACAGATAGTAAAAGGCAATAAGTTGTCCTCTCACTGGAACGTACATACTCAAACATTTTTCAATGTATAAAATTAAAGCAAAGGAGAAAACTCACTTATTGACAACATTAGAAATGATTTGCAATTGTCAATAAATGTAGAATTTGAAGACTTATTACCATTCATTAAAAGAAAAATGGTACCTTTGTACACCTTATTTTTTCCTTTCATTCTTTGATTCAAGAATAGGTCATTAAAAATATCTTAGCTTGCCTCAAAGGTGCATCCCTTTCATGCTAGACCTGGGAGTCCATGGCAAGCTAATCTTTCTGAGACTGTGGTCAGCTTGATCCACAGAGGGAGTTCTCTTTTCTATTTGTGCATTCATTCATTCATTTGTTTGTTTTTAGACAGAATTTCATTGTGTAGCCTTGGTTGTCCTAGACTCACATTGTAGACCTGGCTAGCCTCAAATTCAGGTCTCTTCTTCCCTGAGTGCTGGGATTACAGGTATATACCACCATGCCCAGCTCCAAAGATTGAGTTCCAAAACAGGCATGGCTATGTGGAAATATCATGGATTTAAATGATCCCCCAAAATGTACTCTGTATCTCAAACTATAGGTTTCCCCACACACAGGGATAGTGTCCACAGAGCTGGGTCCTGGTACTGTTCCTGGTCCTGGTCCTCAGAGCCTAGCTCTTGGCCCAGCTCTGGCCCCAAAAGTCTGCTGTCAAGCCCTGTTGGGCTTTTTTTTTCTGGGGCTCAATCTATCCCAGTAGACCCCCTGGACACCAACTACACACCTGGCAGCATCTTCTATAGATGGATGCACATGCCCAGCTCGCAGGAAACTCTCAACAAAAACAGGCTCCATACCCCTTGGCTCATCAAGGACCACAGCCCAGGAATGGCTCCACCTACTGTGGGCAGATGGGAAGGTGCTATCTCCGAATACATCACTTAAGTTGAGTAAGCAACATCTTTTTAATAATAATATGAAACCAACAACAATAATGCAACAGTGAAAAACAGCAATATAAAAATATACAAAATAAGGGGAATCTTTTCTCTAAGGGGAGCAGGCGCTAGGTGCAGCTCAGCCAATGATTGTACCAACTATATGTCTACCTCGGGAACGAGAACAGGGGATCCGGTGCCTCCAAGTGCACCACAGTAGAGAGAAACAGTAGCTCATCCACCAGGTCCACAAGTGCCTGTGTGTCCTCGGATACTAAAGACAGAGGTTGCACTGGTCCAGCTTCTGGCAAGACTGGGGGTCCCACACCCATTGGATCCAAGAGCTCAGCTTCCTCTTGGGGCTTAGCATCTGCCCCCGAACACAGGCTCCGTTTCTCATGCGCCACCAAGGCTTCTTGCATGCACAGCTCTGCAGTTGAGGCCCCAAGTAGCACAGGATCTGAGCACAGAAAGGGGTGAGCCGTCATCTGGGATAGGGGAGCAGCCTGAAGGCATGCAGAATGGGGTGAGCTAACCCAAGATGGCCTCTCCATGCCAGGGAAGGTACAGTCCCCTCTCCTACCTGCAGGACGATCGAGTTGACAGGCGTCCTCCTCTGTTTCACTGGCTAGAGCTTCAGAACATTTCCCCTGTGGGACACAGGGCTGGAATCAGCTGCTGTCTCACCAGGCACCTCCCCCGGGTCCTCCTGGGAAACAGCAGGAGGAGATCTGAGGGCTGGTTAAATCCCTGGCCTGTCTGTCCAGGCTGCTGCTGCTCTCCTGCATTTTCAGGATCAGATCCAGAACCTTCCAGATGGTGGCAAACTTTGGATAAAGGGCCAGAAAGAAGCAGAGAGATACCCTGTCATCCCTCTGCACAGCCGTGGGAAATAGGGAATCATCAGCTCCACATAGTCCATGCCATCATTGGTGAGCATGGGAATGCCATGCAGGAAGGCTCACTACCTTTCGCTATGAGGAAGGACGAGGGCAGGAGGGAGGCTTTAAATGTGCAAACCCGGAGGGGCACCAATGACCCCTTTCCCTACACCTAAGCGGGAAGCAGGCATGAAAAGCATTCCTCAGTGTCCCAACAGGAACACTCTCCCAGGCTGCGATCATGGTGGATGGGGGGTAGGGTGGACCAGAAAGCTTCCCTGCTGCAGGGCGGCCCTGGTTGCCTTGGTCTCCCAGGGGGAAACAGGCCAGAAACATGTCAGGGTGAGCACCACGTGTCTCCAGCAGCGGCACAGGTGACCACTACTGGCTTCTCCGAGACCGGTATCTCTGGAGGTCTGGAAGCAGAACAGACTCATCTCTCCAGCTCCTCTGGACCGGCTGGCCTGTCCAGGCTGCTGTTGCTGCTGCTGGCCTCCTGTTACCTGTCAACCGGGGTTCCGAGTTCCACCCAGAACAATGCTGAGGAAGCATGGTCACTTCCCAGAGTCACCCTGCTAGAACCTTCCCCTCATGGGCTCTCCCTGCGGGCCACCAGCACAGCAGGCTCCGATGATGAAACCGTCAACCATTCCAGAGATAATTGATGGAGAAGTTGCCTCCCATCACCACTAAAGTGCTCAGAGACACAGGAGACGGTTGAAGGATGAAAAGAAATGCAGCAGAAGAGAGGGATGGCTACCAGGACTGCTCAGAGGTTAGGATCACGAGATACTCTTCCAGAGTTCTATTCCTGCCACCAGAGACAGCTCAGAGCTGGCGCACTCTGCTGGCTAGCTGATTAATTAGGAGACAGTGAAACAGGAGAATACTGGTCGTGATTCTAGTCCTGGTCTCTCCCATACTAGAGAGAAAGCTTAGGAATGCAACCAATGTGGTAAATCATTTTTTAATTCTCTCCTAATGCATGAAAGATCACACACTGGGAAGAATCCATATGAATGTAATCAGTGTGATAAAAAATTTACATATAACTGTCATCTCCTAATACATAAAAAGAACATACACTGGAGAGAAACTTTATGAAGGCAACCAGTGCGGTAAAATATTTTCATGTAACAGTCATCTCCTAACCTCCCTATCAGTGGACTTGGGGAGTGGCATGCAAGCAAAGGGAGGAGGGAGGGTGGGATTGGGAGGGGAGGAGGGAGGGACTTATGGGGGATGCAGAATGAATAAAGTGTAATTGATGAAAAAAAAAAAAAAAAAAAAAAAAAAACAGTCATCTCCTAATGCATAAAAGAACCCATACTGGAAAGAAACCATATAAATGTAAACAATGTGGTAAAGCCTTTGAATGTAATAGTAGTCTCCAAAAACATAAAAGAACACACACTGGAGAGAAAACTCATGAATATACCCATTTCAGAGTAGTCTCTGAAAACATAAAATAGCACACAATGGAGAAAAACCTTATGAATGTACACAGTGTAGTTTCATCTTAGTACAACACAGTCATCTCCTAATACATAAAAAATGCATACTGGAGAAAAACTCTGAATATAACAAATATAAAGGCTTTCCATGTAACAGTTATCTCCTAAGACAAGAAAACATATTGGAGTGAAACCCTATGAATGTAACCAATGTGGTGAAGCCTTTGCAGGGCATAACAATCCACAAATACATAAAACAAAATACACACTGAAGAGAAATGCTGTGAACATAACATCTCCTAAGACATGAAAAACACATAATGGAGAGAAATCTTATGAATATAATCAATGTGGTAAAAACTCTCTTTTTAATCAGAATCATCTTCAAAGTAATGGAAGAATTCATACTACACAGAAAGACTATGAGTGTACTTAACATCATCATGAACAAATTTGTACTGGAGAGAAACCTTATAGATGTGTTAAAATGTGAGGCCTTGCACATATCTATAGTCTTCATGGTCATAAAAGTTTCATACTGGAGAGAAATTCTGTGAATATAATCAATGTGGTAAGGCCCCTGTATTCTTCAGCCCACTCACTACAACTCAAACACTAGTTCAATGCAAATTATAAAAATTTATTGTCATACAGGCACTACTGGTTGATTAGGGCCACATAACAACTTTTGGAGCTCAACTGTGACACCTACACACCCACTGAGACAGAAAATTACAGAGGTTCTGAGCTTGAAAAATCAAAACTGTCAATGCTATCTTACAAATATTTTTTTTCCATCAATCAACATTTGGGGATATGTGATGTCTTTATGTCATTGATGATGTCAACTGATTCAGTATGTAGGTTTTACAGTAGAACGGATCATATCCATTTGTTCTTTTGTGGTTAGGAAGACATATTATGTCTTAGGGAAGAGAAATTTTAGTTTGGAACAGTCATTATGTTTAGGGGAACCATCACAATTTGTGGAACAAAGGATGAATAACAAAAGCTGGTCAGCTATTGGGAAGTCTGTAGCTTTCTTATGGACTATGAACTTAAAGAGTGCTTCAGAGTGTGTAAGCAACCTGATAAAGCCTTTGAATATCACAGTAGACTTTGAGAACCTGAAAGAATTCATTCTGAAGGATATCTGTTAGAATAAAAGATTTGTTAAGATCTTTGACCAACCAACTTGCATTCATTTAAGCAAGATTAATTGGGCGGGGATATTTTAACAAATGTCAACAATGTATTCATACATTATGACATCCATCCTTGTTTTGTTTTCAATTGTAAGCTCATATGGACAAAAGGTCTATGAATTTATACATTGAGGTAACCCATTTAGATTTTACAATTCTCTTAAATTACATTAAATGAATCATCTGGGTTGTAAAATTTATGGTGTGTATTAGTGCCTTTTCTGTGACAAAACACAATGTCTAAGGCAACTTCCAAAAGTGTTTTACTTTGCGTTCCTGTTTCAGAGGGATATGGGATCACTATGAAATGGACATCAAAAGTGTCACACAGGGTAGATAAAGTAGGAAGCTTGGAGCTCACTTCCTTTTGCTCTGAGGAAGGACCAGGGCAGGAGGGAGGCTTGAACTGTGTGAACCCCGAGGAGCACCAACGACCCCTTTCCCTACAAAGAAGAAGACTTGAAAAGTGTTCCTCACTGACCCAAGAGGAACACTCGCCCAGGCTGCGACCATGGTGGATGGGGGGTGGGAGTGGACCAGAAAGCTCCGCCACCACACAGTGGCCCTGGTCACCTTGGTCTCCCGGTGGGGAACAGTTCAGATACGTGTCAGTGAGCACACCACATGTCTCCAGCAGCAGCTCAGGCGACAACCGCTGGCTTCCAAAAGACCTGAGCCCCTGGAGGTCTGGAAGCAGAAGAACAGACTCATCTCTCCAGCTCCTCTGGACCAGCTGGTCTGTCCAGGCAGCTCTTGCTGCTGCTGGCCTCTGGTTACCTGGCAACCAGGGTTCCAAGTTCCACCGGGAACAATGCTGAGGAAGCATGGTTACTTCCTGGAGTCACTTGCCCAAGCCTCCCCCTCAGAAGGGTCTCCGAGAAAGCGTGGTGCTTTTGATTTTCATGTTTTCACAAATTCATTTGAAACATTTGTTTTCAAGCTTTGTTTCGATTTGAAATCTTGATTCTCATGTGCCACCCTTCAAGATATTTCCCCAATGTGTTTTGTTTTGTCAATGTATTTTACCAACATTAATGTTAAAATGCTTAATTATATGCATGCATGCATGCATGTATGTATGTATGTATGTATGCATGCATGTATTATTCAAAGTTCCATGCCTCCTCATGTTCCCTTTTTACTATAAGGCACATCATCTTGAAGTACTGTGTTCTAAGAGAATTATCGAGAGGTACTAGGTATTGTAACAACAATGAGATTTATTTTTAAAAAGCATGTTTTGTGTGTGTAATGTGACTATGGGTTCTTAGTCCATGATAGATATGTGAAGAGTGGGTGACAGCTTTGTGGGGTTTATTTTTACCACTCTTATATGATCACCAAGATCATGTTGCCAGTTTTGCAAAACCACAAACATTCCCCATTAAGCTCATTGATACTCAAATAAACTTAGTTGAAACAGGACATCAGTAAAATACTGCCCTATATTCTGAGTATGAACATATTGTCATCTAAGGATGGGAGAAAAATGAAATGATTTGAATAATAAATGCTGTTTGCAAATAAAAATGATTTACTGCTTTTGTGTTTTGGAATGTGTTAGTTCATTCTTAGGAGTAAAGAGTTGTTCATAACCCTTTCTCAGAACTACAAGTGAATGTCAGAAAATTGTCTCAGTGGGTAAAGTTGGTTGTGGTTATGCATGATGATTTGAGCTCAATCTCTGGGTAGCCCATATTACTCCTAGAGATTTTTCTAACATTTCTATACTTGGGCTGTTATGTATGCAAACTCACATACCAGCACAAAAATAAATAAATTTTAAACCCAAATAAGGGCCAGTGTGGTCATTGGCCAAAAAGATTCTTTCGGTTTCCTGTTTAGAACTCACATTTGGGATGTAGATAATAAAGAGCAATAAGTTGTCTTCTCACTGGCAAAACATACATCATGGAATAGGTGTATACACACAAACACTCAAATAAAACATTTTTAAATGGATGAAATTAACAAAGCAAAGGAAATAATTCACTTATTAAAAACAACAGAAATGATTTGGGAGTATAAATAACGAGAATTTGAAGAATTATTATTGTTTATTAAAAGAATGATGGTCCCAATTTATTTCTAATATCAGAGATCAGACCTCTACTCTTGCCTGATGCGTCTAAAACAAAAAGGGGGAACTGTAGAGAGCTGCGGAATGCTATGCCTTAAAGATGAAGCTGGTTTCCACCTTCCACCTTCCCAATGGTGAGTGCTCTCTGTCACGAACAATTCCACATTTGGCTAAGGCTGAGGATCTGGCTTGCTTCCATGTATGTGGACCTATCTGCATTGCCCACGTGGCATGCCTGGGTTGGCTACCCAGAGGCTATTTAAGCTGTGGGCTGGCTTTCCCCAGGGTCCGAGGATTGTTCAAGGTTCCTGAATAAACTGCATTGAAAAAAAAAAAAAGAATGATGGTTCCTTTGTACATCTCATTTTATCCTTTCTTTTATTGATTCAAGGATAGGTCATTTTAAAAACATATCTCCTCTGAGGCTCAGAGGTGCAGCCCTATCATCTTAGACCTGGAGTCAGTGGCAGGCCCCTCTCTGAGGTTGAGGCCAGCTTCGTCCACAGAATGAATTCTTTTTTTTTATGTTTGTTTCTGTGTTTCATTTGGAGAGAGAATTTGCTTGTGTATTCTTGGTTGTCCTGGACTCACTTTGTAAACCAGGATGGTCTTAAATTCAGAAATCTGCCTTCCTCTTGCTCCCTGAGTGCTGGAATTACAGGAGTTTGCCACCATGCCTGGCTCCACATATTGAGTTCTAAAACAGCTATGTGGACATGTCCTGTCTCCAAACTATTCCAAAAAGGTAAACTAAATCTCAAATTATGTTTTCTTCCAGTACAATTGACTAGTTTTCTCAAAGCCTTTTGTTACATTTACTCACATTGAGAGAATTGTGGTAACAATGAAAATAAGAAGCAATGTGTAAAGTCCATTAATACAGCAGTAAAAACCCATTGATTCCTTCTCCAGACAGTTATCAGGGACATCATCACCTTTAAGTGCTAGGAAACAGGTGGGGTAATGAAGTATCTTCATCCTCTGTATTAAAATGACACCATAGGAAACTAGAGGGTTAGCAGTACCACTCCTTTTTAAACCCAGTTCAATTTCTAGTACTCACATCAAATGGCTCAGAACTACCTGTGTTTTTAAGTTGAGGATATTGGATATAGTCTTCTGGCCTCCTAGAGGACAAGACAATGAAAATAGTGAAGAAGACACATGCACGTGTGATTCCCTAATGTAAAACATATTTTCTTCACATATATGTTATTTTTTTTTCTTTAAAAATTAAAAGTGAGGGGCCAAGATGGCAGTGCCGGGAGAACACTGTGTCTGAGAGGCAGGACAACACACTCCATGCAGCAAACAGGAGGCTGAACTCTGGGCCCTAAAACAACAGCTATAGTGTTTCCCAGGTGAGGGGAGGCTCCCACGGCGTGGGAATCGGTTGGGTCCACTCTCGGGCTGCACAGCCAGAACCCGGAAGAGAACCCGGCTAACTCGGGCTTTAGGTTTCTGGGCTGGAGCCTCAAGCCTGCATGTCCCAATCACTTTCCCAGGCTGATTGGGTGGGCACATGGGTGCCAGGGAGTCCCAGTCGAAAAAAAAAAAAAACATGGGAAAGCAAAGTTGCGAAGTTGCGAGACTGATCACGGGTCGCCAGTCTTTTCCTGGAAGGTCTTGCTGACCGCGGGTACCCACCGCCATCACAACTGAGCTCTAGCATGCATGGAGTGCAGCTGCGTGCCCAGCACAGAATCCCTACTCCCTCTTCGGAGGAGGCAGGATGCGTCCAGCAGAATATGCCACAGACCACATTGTCTGTACCCCAACCTCAGATTGGGGCTGAGAAAACCCAATCCTTTCGGGCACTCCCTCAAATGCCGCCATAACCCTGCAGCAGCGGAGAGGAAGGAGAAAGAGGCGCCCAGTGGCTTCACAGTGCCAGGACCCCAGTGCTGCCAGCTACTCCTAGCAAACAAACTTCATTTCGGTATCTGGGACTGTGGTCCTTCAACACGTCCTGAGACTCTCTTGGGTCCAGTGCAATAAGGTCTAGCACCAAGTTCTATCACCAGTGGCCCCCTGATCCCTGGCAGAGAAACCCAGGCTCAGGATCAGGACTGAGAACCCCAACCCCTTCTGGCACTCCCCTGAGAGCACCGCCATAAGCTTGCCCTAGCAGAGGGGAAGGTCAGAGGGGAAGGACAGAGAGGCAGCCTGCCACAGGACACAGCACCCCCTCTCCAGCTCACCCAGTGGCCCCTGGCAGAGAAACCCAAGCTCTGGATCTGAGGACACTCAAGCCTACCTGGTACTCTCTCGAGATCAACAAACATAGGTTCTACCGCCAGGCTGCTTCTGGCAGAAAGATCTGGGCCTGGGATCTGATATTGAGAACACTCAACCTCTCTCCTGCGCTACCCCAGGACCAGTCAACATAACCCCTCCTGGCAGAGGGAAAGGACAGAGAGGCAGAACACAGGAAATATGGACACCGAGTCCTGTGGCCACAGTGTCACAGAGCTCACTGTTAGCCTACACATGCATTTTCCGCAGCAGGACCAAATCAGAGAGTAGAGAGCAATGGGAACCCCTGTGCATTCCAACTGGTCCTACAAGAGAGTGAGTGAGCCTTCTAGGGGGAGTTTGCCCCAGACCCAGGGCCTCTCCACAGAAGCAACCAGAGGAGATCCCTGCCACCCACAGACCTAGTGTGGGCATCATAGGGATTCTTGGGATAGCGACCCCAAAGTTGAAGCCTCTGCCTTGTGGGTCCACCAGTGTAATCCAGGCAAACAATCCCTGGATCTCAGACAGAAATGCATAATAGTGGCCTGCAGGCCACTGCAATAGTCAGAGAATTTGCACATGCACACAGTGCCTGCTAAAAGTGCATGCCAATAGCGACAGTGTCACATTCCTTACTTATGCAAAACTGAAGCCACAACACACACTCCCAAACCAGTGAACCTCTCTCATCTTCCTGAAAAAAACAGTCGAGAAAACAGAAAGAGATGATCATAGCCCGAACTACAAACTCGAGGAACAAACAGTGAAGGTTATAAATAACCAGATGGCTAGAGGCAGATGTAAGAACACACCCAACAAAAATCAGGACATAATGACCTCACCAGCAACCCCACAAACCAATGCACACTTCAATTCACTAGATATACAAAAAAACGACCTCAAAACTATGTTTCTCCAGCTATTAGAGGCCCAAAAAGATGAAATGAACAAAGCCCTCAGAGAAATAGCCAAAGAAATCGAGACGAACCAAGAGGAAACAAGTAGAGCTCTCAGAGAAATGACCACAAAAATTGAGGCAAATAAAGAAGAAATAAACAAAGCTCTCATAGAAATACAGGCAATTATACCCAAAGAAGTAGAGGCACAATTAGTGATACATAGAGAGGAAATGGACAAAAAAATAGAAGCTGTCATTGAAAAGCAGGACTCCACAATCAAACAGATGAAGGAAATGGTGCTAGACATGAAAACAGAATTAGAATCAATAAAGAAAACACGAATAGAGATAAACCAGGAGCTGGAGAACATAGAGAAAAGATCAGGAACTACAAAGGTAAGCATCACCAAGAGAATACAAGAGATGGAAGAAAGAATCTCAGGAGCCGAAGATACACTTGTGGAAATTGACACATCTCTCAAAGAAAAAATAAAATCAGAAAAGTTCCAAACACAAAACATCCAAGAAATCAAGGACACCATGAAAAGACAAAATCTAAGAATAATAGGAATAGAAGAAAAAGAAGACATCAGGCTCAAAGGTCCGGAAAATATTTTCAAGAAAATTATAGAAGAAAACTTTCCCAACTTAAAGAAGGAAATGGCTATAAACATACAAGAGGCCTACAGAACACCAAGTAGACTAGACCAGAAAAGAAATTCTTCATGTCACATCATAGTCAAAACACTGAACCTACAGAACAAAGAAAAAATTCTAAAAGCAGCAAGGGAAAAGGCCAAGTAACATATGAAGGTAGACCTATCAGAAGCACACCAGATTTCTCAACAGAAATTATGAAAGCCAGAAGGGCCTGGACAGAAATCATACAGTCCTTAAGGGACCACAGACTCCAAACCAGACTACAATACCCAGCAAAACTTTCAATCAACATAGATGGAGAATTCAAAATATTCCATGACAAAACCAAATTTAAACAATATCTACATAGTAACCCAGCTCTACAGAAGTTACTAGAAGGGAAACTCAAACCAAAGAAAACAACTACATCTAAGGAAACAGAAGAAATAGATAACTACACAACAACAACAACAACAACAAAAAAAAAAAGAATACAAGCAATGAAACTCAGTGACACCACATCAAAAGTAAGTAACAATTGTTGGTCACTAGTATCTATCAACATCAACGGACTCAACTCCCCAATAAAAAGACACAGACTAACAGAATGGTTGTGAAACAGGATCAACATTCTGTTGCATCCAAGAAACACAATTATGCAACAGACAAACACTACCTCAGAGTAAAGGGCTGGAAAAAATGTTTTTCAAGAATATTGTTCCAGAAAACAAGCTGGAGTAGCCATCCTAATATCTAATAAAATAGACTTTCAACCCAAGTTAATAAAAAAAGATAAAGAGAGCCACTATATACTCATCAAAGGAAAAATTTACCAAGAGGACATCACAATTTTGAATATCTATGCCCCAAATACAAGAGAACCGACATTCGTAAATGAAAGAATATTAAAGCTTAAATCACACATTGATCCTAATACCTTAATAGTTAGTGGGAGACTTCAACACTCCACTCTCAACAAGGGACAGATCAACTAGACAGAAAACAAATAGGGACATAAAAACACTTACAGAGTCCCTAAATCAAGTGGACCTAATAGACATCTACAGACCTTTTCATCCAAACTCAAAAGATTATACCTTCTTTTCAGCACCACATGGAACCTTCTCCAAAATAGACCATATACTTGGTCATAAAGCAAGCCTCAACAGATACAAAAAGATTGAAATAATCCCTTGTATTCTATCTGACCACCATGGACTAAAGCTGGACCTCAACAACAACAGAAATAACAAACAGCCTACACGCACATGGAAACTGAACAACTTACTACTCAATGACAGCTGGGTTAAGGAAGAAATAAAGAAAGAAATTAAAGACTTCCTAGAATTCAATGAAAATGAAGGCACAACATAATCAAATTTATGGGACGCATTGAAAGCAGTGCTCAGAGGAAAATTTATAGCACTAAGTGCCTGCAAGAAGAAATTTGTAACATCACATACAAACAACTTAATGGCCCAACTGAAAAACCTAGAAAAAAAGGAAGCAGATACACCCAAGAGGAGCAGACGGCTGGAAATAATCAAACTCAGGGCTGAAATCAATCAATTAGAAACAAATGAAACTATTCAAAGAATCAATGAAACAAAAAGCTGGTTCTTTGAGAAAATCAACAAGATATACAAACGCTTAGCCAAGCTAACTAAAAAGCAGAGGGAATCTATCAAAATCAGCAAAATCAGAGATGAAAAGGGTGACATAACTACAGACACTGAGGAAATTCAAACAATCATTAGGTCATACTACAAAAGCCTATATGACAAAAATTTGAAAACCTAAATGAAATGGACAATTTTCTTGATAGATTCCATCTTCCAACATTAAGTCAAGATCAGGTAGAAAGACTGACTAGCCCTATATCCCCCAAGGAAATTGAAGCAGTCATTCACAGTCTCCCCTCCAAAACAAGCCCTGGGCCAGATGGTTTCAGAGCGGAATTCTACCAGACCTTCAAAGAAGTGCTAACACCAATTCTCCTCAAACTATTCCACAAAATAGAAACAGAAGGTACATTACCAAACTCATTCTATGAAGCGACAGTCACCCTGATACCTAAACCACACAAAGTCCCAACAAAGAAAGAGACCTTCAGACCTATCTCTCTTATGAACATTGATGCAAAAATACTCAATAAAATACTTGCAAACTGAATCCAAGAACACATCAAAGATATCATCCACCTTGACCAAGTAGGCTTCATCCCAGGCATGCAAGGGTGGTTCAACGTATGGAAATCCATCAATGCAAAATCCACCACATAAACAAACTGAAGGAGAAAAACCACAAGATCATTTCCTTAGATGCTGAAAAAGCATTTCACAAAGTCCAACACCCATTCATGTTTAAAGTCTTGGAGAGATCAGGGATACAAGGCACATATCCAAACAAAGTAAAGGCAATATACAGCAAGCCTATAGCCAACATCAAACTCAATGGAGAGAAACTTAAATCAACCCCACTGAAATCAGGGACAAGACAAGGCTGCCACTCTCTCCATACCTCTTCAAATTAGTACTTGAAGTCCTAGCCAGAGCAATAAGACAACTAAAGGAGATCAAGGGGATACAAATCAGAAAGGAAGAGGTCAAAGTGTCACTATTTGCAGATGATATGATAGTATACATGAGCGACCCCAAAAATTCAACCAGAGAACTCCTACAGCTGATAAACACCTTCAGCAAAGTGGCAGGATACAAAATCAACTAAAACAAATCAATAGCCCTCCTGTATACCAAAGACAAAAAGGCTGAGAAGGAAATTAGGGAAACAACACTCTTCACAATAGCCACTAATAACATAAAGTACCTTGGGGTGACTCTAGCCAAGCAAGGGAAAGACCTGTTTGAGAAAAACTTCAAGTCTCTGAAGAAAGAAATCGAAGAAGATATCAGAAGATGAAAAGATCTCCCGTGCTCATGGATTGGTAGGATTAACATTGTGAAAATGGCCATACTGCCAAAAGCAATCTACAGGTTCAATGCAATTCCCATCAAAATACCATCTCAGTTCTTTACAGACCTTGAAAAAAAATTCTCATCTTCATATAGAGAAACAAAAAACCCAGAATCTCCAAAATGATCCTGTAAAAAAATTGATCATCTGGAGGTATCTCCAACCTGATCTCAAGCTGTACTACAGAGCAATAGCAGTACAGGTAAAAAGTGCATGGTATTGGCATAGAAACAGAAAGGAGGATCAATGGAACTGAATAGAAGACCCAGAAATAAATCCACACACTTATGAATACATGTTTTTTGACAAAGAATCCAAAACCATTCAATGGAAAAAAGACAGCATCTTCAACAAATGGTGCTGGTCCAACTGGATGTCCACATGCATAAAAATGAAAATAGATCTATATTTATCACCCTGCAAAAAACTAGAGTCAAAGTGGATCAAAGAGCTCAGCATAAAATCAGATACTCTAAATCTGTTGGAAAAAAAAAAAGTGGGAAACAGCCTAGAACTCATTGGCACAGGAGACAACTTCCTGAACAGAATACCAACAGCACAGGCTCTAAGAGCAACAATCAATAAATGGGACCTCATGAAACTGAAAAGATTCTGTAAAGCAAAGGACACTGTCATCAAAACAAAATGACTGCCTACAGATTGGGAAAGAATCTTCACCAACCCTTTATCTGACAGAGGACTCATATCCAGTATATATAAAAAACTAAACAAGCTGAAAAGCAGCAAACCAAGTAATCCACTTAAAAAATGGGGAACAGATCTAAACAGAGAATTCTCAACAGAGCAATAACGAATGGCAGAGAAGCACTTAAAGAAATGCTCAACCTCATTAGCCATTAGGGAAATGCAAATCAAAACAACCCTGAGATTTCACCTTACACCCATGAGAATGGCCAAGATCAAAAACTTAAGTGACAACACATGCTGGAGAGGTTGTGGAGAAAGGGGAACCCTTCTCCACTGCTGGTGGGAATGTAAACTTGTACAACCACTCTGGAAATCAATCTGGCACTTTCTCAGACAACTAGGAATAGCGCTTCCTCAAGATCCAGCCATACCACTCCTAGGCATATATCCAAAAGTGGCTCAAGTACACAATAAGGACATTTGCTCAACCATGTTTGTAGCAGCTTTTTTTGTAATAGCCAGAAGCTGGAAACAGCCCAGATGCCCCTCAACTGAAGAATGGATACAGAATTGTGGTACATGCACACAATGGAGTATTACTGTGCAATGTAAAACAAGGAAATCATGAAATTTGCCGGTAAATGGTGGGACTTGGAAAGGATTGTACTGAGTGAGCTGTCCCAGAAGTAGAAAGACACACACGGTATATACTCACTCATATTGACATACAACATAGGATAAACCTACAAAAATCTGTACATCAAAAGAAACTAGTTAAGAGAGAGGATTCTGACTAAAATGCTCAATCCCCATCCTGAAAGGCAAACAGGATGGACATCAGGAGAAGAAGAAAACAGGAAACCACCTAGAAACCTGCCACAGAGGGCCTCTGAAAGGCTCTGCCCTGCAGACTATCAAAGCAGACACTGAGACTTATGGCCAACTGTTGGGCAGAGTGCATGGAATCTTATGTAAAAAGTGGGAAATAGTAAGACCTGGAGAGGACAGGAACCCCACAAGGAGAGCAACAGAACCAGAAAATTTGAACACAGGGGTCTCCCCAGAGACTCATACTCCAATCAAGTACCAGGCATGGAGATAACCTAGAACCCCTGCACAGATGTAGCCCATGGCAGTTTAGTGTCAAAGTGGGTTCCATAGTAATGGGAAGAGGGACTGACTCTGACATAATATGATTGGCCTGCTCTTTGATCACCTCCCCCTGAGGAGGGAACCAGCCTTACCAGGCAACAGAAGATGACAATGCAGCCTCTCCTGATGTGATCTGATAGACTAATGTCAGAAGGAAGGAGAGGAGGACCTCCTTTATCAGTGGACTTGGGGAGGGGCATGGGTGAAGAAGGAGTAAGGAGGGCAGGACTGGGAGGGGAGGAGGGAGGGATTTATGGGGGGATATAAAGTGAATAAAGTGTAATTAATAAAATAAAATTAAATTAAAAAAAATCAGGCTTGGCATGAACACTCACTTTCTGGGTTTTTACCCATTCTGATTGAATAAAATTCCTAGGGTATCTTTAGGAAGATGTGCTGCTATTCAGATGAATTAATTCCTGATTATATAATTTCTGATTTGATTCAAACAATTTTAGAAGTTAACTTGCTTAGAACTTCTAAAACAATTTTACAGTTTTATGGCTGCAATAAATACTTTTGTGGTTCTCCATAAGCCTCACTAAGAGAAGGGCTTGAGACAGATTGTGGCTTCAGATAAGCTCCCACTGTAGGGATAGCTCCATTCATTCTTGTATACAGCAAAAATATAGGCAAGTTTACACTTCTAAAAATGCAAATTATAATGGGGCAACCAAGAAATGACTAAATTAAATACAAAACTTGACGTCACTATATATAAATTATTTCACTGTAATTCCTTATGCCTTGTCAGCTTATGGCATAAAATACTGTCAGTCTAAATTCACTTTGTATCTTGGAATGAAAGACATAAAATTTTGGTCCTCAACTCACTACAAACTAAGAGATAGCTGGAGAATGTGTAGCCAGGTCCTAATTGAGCAGACATATGTCTTCTTGTAATCTCTTGGACCCTGTTAACCTTTAACCCCTGTCAACCTTTGTCATTCTGAACTCGCCATGAAATTCTATAATGGATACACAAATACAAAATATTTAGTTTTAATGAAAATACATGTAACCTGTTACATTTTTAATTCCTCTTTATCTGTAATCAATTACTTTTTTGACTATGAATTTACTCCTTTGTCTCAGAAATAAAAAAGCTACGACCAGGCCATAAGCAGGACTGAAGTCCCCTGGATGTTGCTTCATCCATGAGTTGTAAATATGTAAATATGTGTATTGATGTGTTTGCATGAAATATGTCTGTTTTTGTACACATTACATGAGTGCATGTCAATTGCTGCCTGTAAAGTGCTCCTTTTGCATCATCCATGGAATATGTGCATAAATATGTACAGGTTTATATATCTGATCATTTGTCTATGTGATTGTATGTGGGAACCAGCCATAACAGGTAGACAGGGAAGATGTTCTCCCAAATGCAACCTGAATTTGCTGCAGTTTATGCAGAGGAAATGCTAGCTAAAACCAACATCATCATCATCATATGTAAGCTTGTGGGAATTTGTTTGAAAATTTTCTTGTTTAAGTGAGTGTGTATGCCTGAGACCTCTTTCTTTTCTCTCCATTTCTCATTCATTCACAGAGGGCAATGGGAACCTAAACCTCTGCCAGCCCTGGGAGCCTGCCTCAGAGAGGACAGAGGATGGCCAGTGAGCCCATAGTGGCCTGAAGAAAGTGTCTGAGTAAACAAGCCTGAAGCACTTTGTCAATCTAATTAAGACCACCTGTTGTTAAGCAATAACAACATTAGAGAAAGAGTAATTTTGGTGGGAGGGAGACCAAAAAGCCTTAAGTGGCTCAAATGGTAAAGCACCAAGCTCCAAGTAAGGAGACTGGGGGTTAATACCTAAATAAAACTACTTTTTACTTCCTCATCAAGATGCCCAAACTAAGTTTAGGTATACAGAAAGATACAAATATCAGTCTCTGACCGTGAATTCATGTGCCACAGTCTTTTCACCCTCAGTATTCACTTCTGGATATTAAAAAATATCAATTATTTTGAGTCTATAGTTTCAAAATTTCTTCCTTCCTTTTTTCTCCCTCCAGGCCTTCCCACATACCCCACACACACACATACTCACCTTCAAATCAAAGGCTTCTTTCTTCATTGTTACTTCATGTGTGATGTATACATGTATTTTGAAATATAAACTGCTTGTTTTTTACAATGCTAACTATATGTATGTTTTCAAGGATGAACAACATTTCTTTATATAAGAAAACTAAATGTTCTAAGTAATTGTATTTAATTTATAGTTAAATATAGGAATGAAAGTAACCAATAATAATCAATTAAAAAAAAAAAAAACTAAGGAAACACCAAAATGAACAAAATAATGGGAATTTATAAAAATCTTTCAGTAAAACCTCAGTATTAAGAGACCCAATCCTACAACAAAGTGGCAAAATTCTTAGACAAAACATTTAGACAAAACAATTAGAATTTTTGCTGCATTCAAAGAAGTTTAATACATCAACGACAGTGATTTTATTTGTTGTTTTTATTATTTTTTATTTTTTCAATTACAATGTTATTTCAAACACAATGTAATTTCATCACTACCCCCTTATTCCTCCTTTGAAACACTCTCATACACTCCTCATTGCTCTTTCGCAAAATTGTGGTGTCTTTTTTCATTGTTATTACACACACACACACACACAAATACACAGTTTTTGAGCATAGCATTAGAAACAATAACAAAGAAGCTGGAAAATGCTTGCTTAAAAACTACCCCATGCTCAAGAATAACTGCCAGCACTCACAATTCCTGAATGAAACCTCAGGGGCAGAACTAAGTTCTGAAATTTATACACTGAAACACCATGATATGTCCTCCAGCATATCAAGCCACTTATAATCTCCAGCTCCTAGTACTACAGCACAGATTCTCACTTCTTCCCTCAAAAGACTGGCACATCAGTGTTCTGACTGTGAGAAAAATCCTGCTTCTGGAAATGCCTGTCTTCTCTCTACTAATTCCATGTCAACTTCATCAATTTTGATATAACAGAAAATACAGCATGCACTGAGGAAAGCAGAGAATCATAGGTTCATATTTTAACTCTTCATTCAACTAAACATTCAAATATAAATATAAAATATAAACCGGTAGACTTCTACATGTATAAAATCTAACAAGATTAAATCAAGATGAAGTAGATTATTTAAACAGAAACATAACAACCAAAATAGAAAAGTAATTTAAATCTTTCAATTAAAAGGGGCAGGGAGGAGACCAGGGAGGGAGTGTGGGGTTGGGGAGGGAATGAGGGATCAGGATACAGCTGGGACACAGAGTTAGAGTTAACAAAATGTAACTAAAAAGAAAAATTAAAATTAAAAAAAATCAAAAACAAAAAACAAAAAAAAAAAAACTAAAAAAAAAAAAAAAAAAAAAAAAAAAACAGGACAAGGCAAGGCTGCCTACTCTCTCCATAAAAAAAATAAAAGAAAGCAAGCATAGGTTTAGATTCAGCATGAATTCTACAAAATTCTCAAAGAACTCACTGCAATACTCCTTAAGGTATTCCACAGAAGGGAAAAGGAAGAAACACTTCTATATTTTGTTAAGACACCAGTATTATCTTGATAACAAAAAGTCAACTCCTGAAAATTAATAATTCAACCTAATACTGTGATAACTAATTAATAACTCATGTTATTAAAGAACTTCTATATAGGTATACAGTTATCTGAACAAGAGACATACTAACTTACCGGACATATTATGACTAGAAGCCATGATTATAGACTATGTCAATATCTATGTCAAATATTACTTATTCCCATAACACCAACTTACATAGTATACTAAAGATTCATAGTCCATCTTGTATTTACCTATCATTGGCTGAATGAAGATTTGCTCAACAATGTTCTTGATGATACCCTATTTGAAGGTGATCTCCAAGTCTTGTTAACTGTAAATGAGTTCTAAGTTTATATATTGTTTGTTTAAAACCCTCACATTACATTTATCACCAATACATTGAGACATGTTCCAGGCTCAAGAGCACTGTCTGTATTCTAAAATTTCATAATGGAAGCAGTTTTGGTTTCACCTTCATCTTACTTTACTAATACTAAATAATACTAAATACTAAATTAAAATTTGAAAGCAAATTACTTTTCAGTTACTGTTGACTCTAGGACAGGGTATTTATTATCCACAAAGGGATCTTCTTATGGTCTTGTTTCATAAATATAGATCGTAATTTTGGTGAAATGGCTACTTTGGATATGATCCCATTGTTTATATCTTATGGTGCTGGACATATTCCATGAATTATAAAAATAAATTTGTTACTGAACTTGCTATATTTTTTTAATGATTACACTTACAACTTACAGAATTTTATCTCACATTGGGAAAACACTTGTTGAAATATATTCAAATTTAATGTCTTCAAATTGGTGCTTTCAGTCTCAAAATCGTGTAAGATAATTATAGACATATATGCATATGTTATAATAGTTCTCTTTTCCATTTTAACTTATACTTTTAATTATAAGATGAAAATGTTTTATTAGCTTGACCACAGTAAATTATTTACCAATAATGTTAGATCCTGGTGCTTCCCTTGCTTATGAGTGAGGCTTACCAGCCATGGTAGAAGTACACCCTTGTTTTTGTCTTGTTTAGATCCCATTTCAGTTTTCCTCAACAGCATTTTATGGACGGTATAGGCCACTGCATACACTGCATTCGAGATAGAATAGCTGGGCTCAGAATTGGTCATTACAGCGATTCCTTCTGGATTAATCTTCATAGAAGTATATGCTAGGTATAGCTTACAATTTCTACACAGCAAAGCAGGATGCGAGCAATCAAAATTGTCAACCCAGGATTTATGGAAGTAAGAATCTCTTGGGTACAGGGTGAATCTAGGTGCCTTGAGAAAATGCTTTAAGCAATGGATGGTTCTTGACTTTGAATAGAGAAGCTTCCTCTGAAAAAGTTCATCAAATCATTCTAATTTGATACAGACTCTAAATATAATGTGCTGCTTTGCCATGTGTCACAACTTCCTTCTAGTTGAAAATATGTTATTTGCCAAGTGGAAAAACATAAATTATTAATATCACTATAGAATACCTGTACATTTTCCTGTGTATGTTGGTTGAAGTTCAGCAAATCAACACCGAATAGTACACACGTTTTAATTAGCTGAGAGTTTTTCTGTAAAACTCACACAGACATTTGTCTTTCCTTCCTTTCCTCTTCTTCCTTCTCCTCCACCTCTTACTTTTTCTCTTTGCCCAAATGTGTATGGTTCAGGCCAGCAGATGTGGCCAGATCCTTGTGTACTAAGTCCCCAGCACCCTAACCATTAAGCACAGAGCACCTTAATGACTCAGCCTCCAGCACCCTAAGCATTAGAGTCCTGCCTGCTTGTGCACCTACAAGCCAGCAGAGGGCGCCTGTACATAGTCATGCACAGCCTCACCTCTGGGATGGGTAAACACATATCCCCAGAATGCACGCAGGGAATAAGGATGATGACCTGAGAAAACCCGCTAAGATACTGGCGTATGTATTGCGGAAGTCCCGCCCCTTCCGACTTTGATTCTGATCTGCCATGCAGAGAGCAGAGACTTCAGGGCTTGGAGTCACTGAGCCCCCCACCACCACCTCCCTTTCCACTTCCCGCCATCTCCCAGGCCTCGAACACGGGTTCGTAAATACAAAGCTTCTAGTCACAGACCGACCATTCGCTGGTCAGTGAAGTACCAACAGTCCCAAGATGCATGTTGCAAAGGCTCACCAGCCTGAGAACTACAAACATGGCTTCGGAGTAGGGTCTTCTGGGATTGTATCTGAGAACTACAAAAAATGGCGTCCGGTCCGAGCGATGCCTACTGGGATTTCTTGCAGTCAAGCATCGGCCTCTCTCCTCTTCTCCCGCATACACCTTTGCCAGGGTACCGCCTACAAGTCCCAGAACACCCCACGTGCTGTACCCACCATCACATGTTGGCGTTCCTGGGCTTAAATCTCGGGTGGCTAGGCGAGTAGCCTGGCAGGAGGCCCAGTAAGCCTCTTCACCCTGCTGATGAACCCTGTGGCACAACGTCGTCCTCAGAGCCCACACAACCTTTCCCCTGGTCGGGTGTATGTAAATCTCCCTCCCACGCCATAGTGACCTTGGCATCACAATTGGTCAGAAGATTTGTGATGTCATCGCCCTGCCCCATGTCCCGAAGTTAACACACTTAGATGCGGTTTCTGCTTCTGCTGCTCCTGCTACTACAGTAAAAAAGGCCCAGTTCCTGTTGGCTGGAGGAGTCCTTGGGTCTCCTTTAATTACGTTATTGGCAGTCAGACACAGATAATAATTCTCTTTCAAATATTAAAAAAAGATGGATGAGTCAACACACTCCTGTCGTCCCAGCATTCCTACAGGCAGTGGGAGGAGCGTCTCTGACTTTTATTCAACCCCAAAATTTCACTATCTGATGAACTGTACCATTTTCTTTGACAGTGACTAATACTATATTTTTAAATTAAATAATGAACAGTGGATAAAGCAGTGTTTACTCTTCGAGATTAGGTTCAATCCCTAACACCTACCACTATCTGTGAATCCAGATCCAGGGTATATCACACCCTCCCACACACATGAAGGCTAAGAGAGATTTTTTCTAAAAATATAAAATAAAATTTCTTCCTCATCAGAATAAAAACTCTGCTCTGAGAAGGACTGTGAGGAAGGCAGCAATGACTGATTTAACATCTATGCACCCACAGACACACACACACACACTGATAATAATAATCAGAGGTCCCCTCATCCACAGACTCAGAAAACTTATAAAAAGATTAGGGTATATGAATCCTCCCTTAAACTAATTGTTAAAAGTCTAAGGCTTTGTCGGTTGTGCGTGCACAAGCCTTTAATCCAGGCACATAAGATGCAGGCACAGGCCAATCTCAGTGAGTTCAATGTGTGCCTGGTTGACAAAGAGAGTCCAGGATAGACAGGTATACACAATGAAACCCGGTTTTAAAAAAAAAAAAACAAAAAATAAGATTAAAACAAAAAATATAAGCTGGATTTGGTGGAACAGGCCTTTAATCCCAGCACTCTGCCAGGAAAAAGCACAGCCATTCTCTTTGTGAGTTCAAGGTCAGTTTGGTTTACAGATCTAGTCTAAGATAGCCAGGGCTAAAAGGAGAAACCCTGTCTCAAAATACCAAATCATTCATATATATATTTAATATATACTTATTAATATAGTAATGTTAACTGATATATTTAATAAATATATATTATATTAATATGTTTAATATATTATATACATTTTGTTTTAATCAAACATATCATATATAATCATATGATTATATATATGATTTTGATATACATATGATTTTGTTTTAATCGTATATATAGTATATGATTATATGATATATAATCATTTGATATATATGATTATGTATTACATATAAATATTACATGAAATATAATTATATATTATTATATTATAATTATTATATATTATATTTTATGTAATATATCATATATAATCCTATATATCATATATGATTTAAATAAAATCATATATTTTAATCATATATATTATAGATATGTTTTAATCATATATATGTAATCGAAATAGAAAATCTGAGCCAGGCATGGTGGCACAAAGCAAGTCCAGGACATACACAGCTACAGAGAGAAACCTTGTCTAAAAAACAGGCTCCTTCACACACACCCACATGACAAGATATGTCTGAAATCACATAGTGTGACTTCAACTAGGCAATAAGAAAGCCTTGCCAGGCATGGTGGCACACATCCTTAGTCCCAGCACTTGGGAGGCAGATGAAGGTGGGTCTCTGTAAATTCAAGGTCATCCTAGTTACAAAGAGAGTCCTGGCCTGCAATGAAGCATTGAGACACCGTGTCTCAAAAACCAAACACATTAAATTAAATTTAATCAAATTAAATTAAATTAAATTAAATATTAAATTAAAAAATCAAAGCCTGCACTGTTGGCAAATGCCTCTAATAATAGCACTATGACTGACAGAGGGAAATGTATCTGTGTTAGTTCAAGGCCTACCTAGTCTAGAAAGCACAACAGGTCAGTCAAGGCCACACAGAGAATCTCTTTCTCAAAAAACAACATCCTGGGATATAAACAAAAACCTTCTAATAACAGAAGGTCATTTCCTGTTTTTTTTCACTTTAAAAAATTATTCATGTTTTTTATAAATTACAGTTCATTCACATTGTATCCATGCTATAGTCCATCCTTCATCCCCTTCTTTACCTTCCCTCCAAACTTCCTCCCATTTCCCTTTGCAAGTCCACTGATAGGGAGGTCCTCCTCCACTTCTATCTTCCCATAGCCTATCAGGTCCCATCAGGATTGGCTGCATTGTCCTCCTCTGTTTCTGCTCCCCACTCAGGGTGAGGTGATCAAAGAGCCAGCCATTGAGTTAATGTCAAAGACAGTTCCTGTTCAAATTACTAGGGAACTCACTTGGAGACTGATCTGCCATGGACTACATCTGGCAGGGGTTGTAGGAATTCTAGAATATCGCCATGCATGGTCCTTGGTTGGAGTATCAGTCTCAGAAATGACCTCTGTGCCCAGTATTTTTTTAATCTGTTGCTCTCCTTGTGGAACTCCTATCCATTCCAAGTCTTCTTCAGTCATCAGGAAAATACAAATCAAAATGACCCTGAGATTTCACCTTACACCCATCAGAATGGCTAAGATAAAAAACTCAAGTGACAACACATGCTAGAGAGGATGTGGAGAAAGTGGAACCCTCCTACACTGCTGGTGGGAATATAAACTTGTACAACCAATCTGGAAATCAATATGGCCCTTTCTCAGAAAATTAGGTATAGTGCTACTTCAAAATCCAGCTATACCACTCTTAGGCATATGTCCAAAATATGATCAATTATACAACACGCACATTTGCTCAACCATGTTTGTAGTTGCTTTATTTGTAATAGCCAGAATCTGGAAACAACCCAGATGCCCTCTGTTGAGGAATGGATACAGAAATTGGGGTACATTTGCACAAGGGAATACTACTCAACATTTAAAAATAAGAAAATCATGAAATTGGCCTGCCAATGGTGGAATCTAGAAAAGATCATCCTGAGTGATATATCCCAGAAGCAGAAAAACACACAGAGTATAAACTCAATGAAAAGTGGGTATTAGACATATAATACAGGATCAACATTGTAAAATCTGTATACCCTAAGAATCTAGTCATGAAAAGAAACATTTTTAATCTGTTTTTTTCTTATAGCCTTGGAGGAAGCAAAGTATTTACCATCTTCACTTATAATGTAATGGAGGAAGTCACCAATTGTGATTGTGTTCTATATTTTGAAACATTGGAGTAGGTATTGAAGACTGCTCTAAGTGTATCAAATCCAATTACAGAAGTTTATTAGGTCATTCTGATATTCTTTCTGTGGCTGCTGTTGATCTTATGCATCTATTCACACTTGGTGATAGGTATTTTTCTGCTGCAAAGTATAGAATGGGATTCCCATCATCTATGTGATCCATTGCTTATTTATATCAGGTGGTGTGTGATCATGCTTTTCAATGAAGGGTCTCTGAGAAAGTGTGGTGCTTTTGTTTTTCATTTTCACAAATACCTTTAAGTTGTTTGTTTTCAAGCCTGATTTGGATGTCAGTAATTAGGCAAAGCTACAATTGAAGTCTTGATTCTCATATGTCACCCTTCTGAGTACAAGTCCAAGGGTGGAAGATGTTTCCCTAATGTGTTCCATTTTTACCAACATTAATGTTAAAATGCTTAATCGTGTGTATGTAGGTATGTATGACTGTATGTATTTATATCTATATCTATATGTATGTATGTACTGTTTGATGTTCCATCCTTCATGGTTCCATTATTTACTATATGACACATAATGTTGAAGTAGTGCCTTCTGAGAGAATTATCTAGAGGTGCTAAATAATGTAACAGCAATGATATTTATTTCAAAAAGCATATTGTGTGTGTGTAATGTTACTATGGGTTCTTAGGCCATGACAGATGTGTGAAGCTTTGGTGACAGCTTTGTGGGGTTTACTTTGGTCATTGTTATACGATGTTCAAAGTCTTGTTGCCAGTTTTGTTTACCACAGACATTCCCCACTGAGTTCATTGATACTCAAATAAACTTTATTGAAATATTACATCAGTAAACTATTGTCATCTATCCAGAATATAAACCTATTGTCATATAAGGAATAATAAATGTTATGTCCAAATTAAAATGATATAATGCTGTCATTTTTTTTTTTTTTTTTGATGTGTTAGTTCATTCTTAGGAGTAAAGACTTGTTCATAACACTGTGTCAGATCTACAAGTGAATGTCAGAGAATTGTCTCAGTGGGCATAGTTGGTTGTTTCTAAACCTGATGATTTGAGCTCAATTTCTGGGTAGCCAATATTACTCCTATAGAATTTTTCTAATATTTCTATACTTGGGCTTTTCTATATGCAAATTCACACACTAGTACATACATAAATAATTTTTAAACCTAAATAAGGGCCAGTTTTTTCACTGGTCAAAAGACTTTAGGTTTCATGTTGAGAACTCATATATGGATATAAACAGATAGTAAACAGCAAAAAGTTGTCCTCTCACTGGCACATACATACTCAAACATTTTTCAGTGGATGAAATTAAAGCAAAGGAGAAAACCCACTTATTGACAACATCAGAAATGATTTGCAAGTGTAAATAAATGCAGATTTTGAAGACTTATTACTTTTGTAATTATACAAAAGGTACCATTATACAAATGGTACCTTTGTACATCTTATTTTATCCTTTCATTTCTTGATTCAAAAATAGGACATTATAATTATCTTAGTTTGGCTCAGAGGTCCATCCATGTCATCCTAGACCTGGGAGTCCATGGCAAGCTAATCTTTCTGAGATTGTGGTCAGCTTGGTCCACAGAGTGAGTTCTCTTTTGTGTTTGTTCATTTATTTATTTGTTTGGTTTTTAAACGGAGTTTCCTTGTGTAGCCTTGGCTGTCCTAGACTCACGTTTTTAGACCCGCTTTCCTCAAATTCAGGTCTCTTTCTCCCTGAGTGCTGGGATTGCAGGTGTGTGCCACCATGCCCATCTCCAAAGACTGAGTTCTAAACCAGGCATGGCTATGTAGAAATATCATGTATTTAAGTGATTCCCTAACATGTACTCTATATCTAGTTTTTTTTCCCCCCTCGGGGATAGTGGCCACAGAGCTGGGTCTCATACTGTTCCTGGTCCTGGTCTTCAGAGACTATCCCTTGGCCCAGATGTGGCCCCAAAAGTCTGCTGTCAAGCACTGGCCCTGTTTTGATGTCTCTCTGGGGCTCAGTCTATCCCAGTAGAGTCCATGGGCACCAACAACTCACCTGGCAGCATCTTCTATAGATAGATGCACATGCCCATCTCGCAGGAAACTCTTGACAAAAACAGGCTCCATACCCCTTGGCTCAGCCAGGACCACTTCCCAGGAATGGTACCATCTCCAAATATATCACTTAAGATGAGTAAGCAACAGCTTCTTAATAATAGTATGAAACCAACAACAATATCGCAACAGTGAAAAACAGCAATTTAAAAACATACAAAATTAAGGCAACCTTTTCTCTAAGAGGAACAGGCACTGAGTGCAGCCCAGCCAGTGATTGTACCAACTATTTATCTACCTCTGGCAGCTAGGACATGGGATCGGTTGCCCCAAAGTGTGCCACAGTGGAGAGAAACAGTAACTCAACCACCAAGTCCAAAAGGGACTGTGCATCCTCTAATGGTAAAGTTTGCACTGGTCCAGCTTCTGGCAAGACTGGGGATCTCGCAGCCATGGGATCCAGGAGCTCAGCATCCTCTTGGGGCTTAGCATCTGTCCCTGAACCCATGCTCAGTTTCTCCTGCGCCACCAAGGCCTCTTGCATGGGCAGCTCTGCAATTGAGGCCCCAAGTAGCCCAGGATCTGAGCACAGAAAGGGGTGAGCCGTCATCTGGGATAAGGGAGCAGCCTGAAGGCACGCAGAATGAAGTGAGCTGACCCAAGATGGCCTCTCCATGCCAGGGAAGGCACAGTCCCCTATCCTACCCACAAGACGGTCGAGTTGACAGGCGTCCTCCTCTGCTTCACTGGCTAGAGCTTCAGGACACTTCCCCTGTGGGACACAGTGCTGTAATCAACTGCTGCCTGACCCTCTCTGGGGTCTTCATCCTCCTCCTAATCCTCCTCCTCCTTCTCGGGCTTCAGCTTATCCCGGGCTTATCCATTGCCAGGAGGATCTCCCCAGATTGTCATTCCAACTCTGCAGTGGGCACATGGATCCTGGCATAGTCCAGCAGATGCCTCACGATGGCCAGGTCCAGGGCCCCAAAGAAATCCTGAGGGAATTTCTGCAGCCACTGGGACAAGAACAAGAAGATGGCGCTGTGGGTGAGAACAGGGAAGAGGGACACAGGGTCGGGAGCCTGGCCTTGCTTCGAGGCTGTGGGGGTGCATTGGTATCCCCCAGGGCTCTTCCTTTCCTGTCCCTGCCTCTGCTGCTCAAAACCCAGGACCCTGGTGGGAAACCTCTTTCCTCTACCAGCAGGTGAGGTTGCGGGGACAGTCCCTAAGGAGAGAAACCCAAAGGTGAGGTTCCTGGCCAAAATTGGCCCTCCACCCTGGCCCCAAACGCCCCTTCTCACTCACCTCCCCCTCCATCCCAAGCCCACTCATGTCTTTGTCTGCTGGTCTGCCTGAAGGATCTATACCTGACAGTCCACGGTGGTGTCACCTCTAAGGCTCCGTGTTCCCAACCTACCCAGACATCTAGAAGGAACTATTCGAATCTTCCTAAGGTGGGGTTTGAGGTTGCTAGGAACTTAATTCATGACAAACACTGCAAAGGGGGTCCAGAATTCTTTACACAAACGGGGAAAGGATGCTCAGGACGTGAGAAAGGGTGGTGTCTGACATTCCCTGTTGAAGGTGAATGGCACTTGTTAGAGCCCCACCCCTGCCTCAATCGCACATGTTTGGCCATGTCACTTTAAGGGGCCAGCCCAGGGACCCAGGCTGCTGGGACTCAGATGTCCAGTTCTGTGAGAGCACAGGGCACAGGCCCTGGGAAACAGCAGGAGGAGATCGGAGGGCTGGCTAGATCCCTGGTGGAACCACTCTCCTGCCTTTTAAGGATCAGGTCCAGAACCACCCAGATGGTGGCAAACTTTGGATAAAGGACCAGAAAGAAGCAGAGGGACACCCTGTGGTCCCTCTGCACAGTGGTGGTCAAATAGGGGATCATCTGCTCCACATAGTCCAAGCCATCATTGCTGAAAATAGGGATGTCATGCAGGAAGGCTCACTCCCTTTCGCTTTGAGGAAGTACCAGGGCAGGAAGGAGGCTTTAAGTGTGCAAACCTTGAGGCGCAGCAAAGACCCCTTTCCCTACACCTAAGTGGGAAGCAGGCTTGAAAAGCACTCCTCAGTGTCCCAACAGGAACACTCTCCCAGGCTTCGACCATGGTGGATAGGGGGTAGGGTGGACCAGAATGCTTCCCTGCTGCAGGGTGGTCCTGGTTACCTTGGTCTCCCAGGGGTAAACAGGCCAGAAATATGTCAGGGTGAGCACCACGTGTCTCCAGCAGCTGCACAGGTGACCACCGCTGTCTTCTCTGAGACTGGAACCCCTGGAGGTCTGGAAGCAGAACAGACTCATCTCTCCAGTTCCTCTGGACCAGCTGGCCTCTCCAGGCTGCTGTTGCTGTTGCTGGCCTCCTGTTACCTGGCAACCGGGGTTCCAAGTTCCACCCAGAACAATGCTGAGGAAACATGGTCACTTCCAGAGTCACCCTGCCAGAGCCTTCCCCTAATGGGCTCTCCCTGCGGGACACCAGCCCAGCAGGCTCTGCTGATGAAACCGTCAACCATTCCAGAGATAACTGATGGAGAAGTTGCCTCCACTAAAGTGCTAGTGCTCAGATACACAGGAGACGGTGCAAGGATGAAAAGAACTGCAGGAGAAGAGAGGGATGACTAACAAGAGTGCTCAGTGGTTAAGAGCACGAGATGCTCTTCCAGAGGTCTAGAGTGCTATTCCCACCACCAGTGGTGTCTGAGAGCCAGCGCCCTCTGCTGGCAAGCAGATTAATTAGGAGACAGTGAAACAGGAGAATGCTGGTCCTAGTTCTGGTCCTTGTCTCTCCCACACTGGAGAGAAACCTTATGAATGCAACCAATGTGGTCAATCATTTTTTAACACTCCTCTCCTAATGCATGAAAGATCACACACTGGGAAAAATCCATATGAATGTAATCAGTGTGATAAAAAATTTGCATGTAACTGTCATCTCCTAATACATAAAAAGAACACACACTGAAGAGAAACTTTATGAATGCAACAAGTGGGGTGAAATATTTTCATTTAACAGTCATCTCCTAATGCATAAAAGAACCCATACTGGAAAGAAGCCATATAAATGTAACCAATGTGGTAAAGCCTTTGAATGTCATAGTAGTCTCCAAAAATATAAAAGAACACACACTGGAGAGAAACCTCATGCATGTACCCATTTTAGAGTAGTCTCTGAAAACATAATATAACACACAATGGAGAAAAACCTTATGAATGTAAACAGTGTGGTTTCAACTTTGTAAAGCACAGTAATCTCCTAATACATAAAAAAAATGTATACTGGTGAAAAACTATGAATATAACTAATATCATAAAGGTTTTCCATGTAACAGTTATCTCCCAAGACAAGAAAACATATTGGAGTGAAACCCTATGAATATAACCAATGTGGAATAGCTTTTCCAAGGCACAAATACATAAAAGAACACACACTGAAAAGAAATGCTGTGAACATAAACTCTCCTAAGATATGAAGAACACATAATGGAGAGAAATCTCATGAATATAATCAATATGGTAAAACTTTTTTCTCATCATAATCATCTCCAAGGTCATGGAAGAATTTATACTACACAGAAAGACTATGAGTGTACTTAGCATCATCATGAAAGAATTTGTACTGGAGAGAAACCTTATAGATGTGTTAAAATGTGAGGCCTTGCACATATCTATAATCTTCATGGTCATAAAAGTTTCACACTGGAGAAGAATTCTTTGAATATAATCAATGTGGTAAGGCCTCTGTATTCTTCAGTCCGCTCACTACAACTCAAACACTAGTTCAATGCAAATGACAAAAATTTATTGTAATCCAGGCACTACTGGTTGATTAAGGCCACATAACAATCTTTGGAGCTCAACTGTGACACCTACACACCCACTGAGACAGAAAATTACAGAGTTTCTGAGCTTGAAAAATCAAAACTGTCTGTGCTGTCTTACAAATATTTTTTTTCCATCAATCAACATTTAGGGATATGTGATGTCATTATGTCATTGTTGATGTCACCTGATACAAAATGTAGTTTTTACAGTAGAACCAATCATATCCAAATGTTCTTAAGTTGTCAGGAAGACATATTATGTCATAGGAAGAGAAAATTTTAGTCTGGGACAGTCATTATGTTTAGGGGAAAAGAAGCCTGGTATGAAACCATCACATTTTTGTGGAACAAATGATGAATAACAAAAGCTGTTTAGCTATTGGGAAGTCTGTGGCTTTCCTATGGACTATGAATTTAAAGAGTTTCAGAGTGTGTAAGCAACCCGATAAAGCCTTTGCATATCACAGTAGACTTTGAGAACCTGAAAGAATCCATTCTGAAGGATATCTGTTAGAATAAAAGATTTGTTAAGATCTTTGACCAACCAACTTGCATTCATTTATACAAGATTAATTGGGTGGGATATTTTAACCAGTGTCAACAATGTATTCATACATTATAATAGCCATCCTTGTTTTGTTTTCAATTGTAAGCTAATATGGATAAAAGGTCTATGAATTTATACATTGAGGTAACCCTTTTAGATTTTACAGTTCTCTTCAATTACATTAAATGAATCATCCAGTTGTAAAATTTATGGTGTGTATTAGTGCCTTTTCCGACAAAAACACAATGTCTAACGGCAACTTCCAAAAGTGTTTACTTTGAATTCCTGTTTCAGAGGATATGGGATCACTGTGAAATGGACATCAAAAGTCTTACACATGGCAGATAAATTAGGAGCTTGGAGCTCACATCATCAACCTACAGCATGAAGCAGTGTGTAGGAACTACAAATGATATGCAGTTGAAAACTATCAAGCCCATCCCAAATAACATACTTCCACCAGCAGGGCTGCATTCCTTAAACATTCCCAAATGACACCACCAATTGAGAAAGATTCATTTCTCTGTCTTCAAACCTACATGTTTGATGTCTGTTACATGAAGGAATTCATGATGAAGAAAAACTCTGTAGACAAGCCTGTAGGTACCTCAACACATGAGCTACAGGAATAAATGGTTACACATGAAAAATATTCAGAAGTAAACATATTAGTTTAGGAATTTGTTTTAATTTCCATTATGTGACAACAATGTGTCTTTGTGTGTTTATGTGCCTGTGCATTCTGGTCTACAGGAAGAACAGACCATTTGGTTTTCTTTAACCAGGGATTACAGGAAATTGTCAAAACCCCAATCTAGATCCTGGAAATGAACTTGTCTTAACAGCACAGCCATGTCTCTAGTACTGTAAATATCTTGAACCCTTTATATATCATCTTGATGTCAAGAAGTGGAAAAGAATTCATAGAAGAGAGCAACCATATTTATGTAAAAGATTTAATGACGTTGGGCATAATAGATATATTCATTTTCATGAAAAGAAACCTTCTTAAATCTGTTTTTATCATAGCCTTGAAGGAAGTAAATTATTTACCATGTTCACATGGTCATGTTAGGATATCACCAATTATGATTATGGTCTATATTTTGAAACATTGGAGTAGGTTTTTATGTTTGCTTTATGTGTAGCAATCCATTCACAAACATTTATTATGCAATTCTGATCTTCTTTCTGTGGCTGTTGTTCATCTTCTTATGCATTTCCATTTGGTGATAGGTATTTTTCTGCTGCAATGGATAGAATGTCATTCTGATCATCCATGTAGTTCATTCCTTATTAATATCAAAGAGTGTGTGATCAGGCTCTTCAAGAAAGGGTCTCTGAGAAAGCGTGGTGCTTTTGATTTTCATGTTTTCACAAATTCATTTGAAACATTTGTTTTTAAGCTTTGTTTGGATGTCACCAATTAGTCATGGCTACAGTTTAAATCTTGATTCTCATGTGCCACCCTTCAAGATGTTTCTCCAATGTGTTTTGTTTTGTCAACGTATTTTAACCAAAATTAATGTTAAAATGCTTAATTGTATGTATGTATGTATGTATGTATGTATGTATGTATGTATTGTTTGAAGTTCCATGCCTCCTCATGTTCCCTTATTTACTATAAGGCACATCATCTTGAAATACTGTCTTCTAAGAGAATTATCGAGAGGTGCTAGGTATTGTATCAACAATGAAATTTATTTTTAAAAAGCGTGTTTTGTGTGTGTAATGTGACTATGGGTTCTTAGGCTATGATAGAGATTTGAAGAGTGTGTGAAAGCTTTGTGGGCTTTATTTTTACCGATCTTATATGATCGTCAAGATCATGTTGCCAGTTTTGCAAAACCACAAACATTCCCCATTGAGCTCACTGATACTCAATTAAACTTAGTTGAAACTTTACATCAGTAAAATACTGTCTTATGTTCTGAGTATAAATATATTGTCATCTAAGGATGGGATAAAATGAAATAATTTGAAAAAATGCTGTTTGCAAATGAAAATGATTTACTGCTTTTGTGTTTTGGAATGTGTTAATTCATTCTAAGGAGTAAAGATTTGTTCATAACTCTTTCTCAGAACTACAAGTGAATGTCAGAAAATTGTCTCAGTGTGTAAAGTTGGTTGTGGTTTCGCATGATAATTTGAGCTCAATCTCTGCATAGCCCATATTACTCCAACAGATTTTTAAATATTTCTATACTTGGGCTATTGTATATGCAAACTCACACACCACCACATACATAAAAATAATTAAACCCAAATAAGGGCGAGTGTGTTCACTGGCTAAAAGACTACTTGGGTTTCCAGTTTAGAACTCACATAGGGGATGTAGGTAATAAACAGCAATAAGTTGTCTTCTTGCTGGCACATACACACCATGGCATAGGTGTGTATACATGCAAACACACTCAAACATTTTTAAATGGATGAAATTAACAAAGCAAAGGAAAGAACTCACTTATTGACAACATCAGAAATTATTTGGAAGTACAAATAACTAAAGAATTTGAAGAATTATTACTGTTTATTGAAAGAATAATGGTTCCTCTGTACATCTTATTTTATCCTTTCATTCCTGGATTCAACAATAGGTCATTTTAAAAACATATCTCAGCTTGGCTCAGAAGTATATCCCTGTCATCCTAGACTGGGAGTCAGAGGCAGTCCACTCTCTGAGTTTGAGGTCAGCATGGTACACAGAGTGAATTCTTTGGTTTGTTTGTTTTTTTTTTTTTTTTTTGTTTTTTGTTTGTTTGTTTGTTTGTTTGTTTGTTTGTTTTGGAGGGAAATTGGCTTGTGTATCCTCAGCTGTCCTGGACTCACTTTGTAGACCAATCTGGTCTTAAATTCACAGAGATCTGCCTGCCTCTTGCTCCTGAGTGCTGGGATTACAGGTGCATGCCACCATGCCCAGCTCCACAGATTGAATTCTAAAACATCCATGGCTATGTAAATATATACTGTCTCCAAATGATTCCAAAAAGTTAGACTATATCTCAAATTATGGATTTTTTTCTAATATTAGCTGACTGGTTCCAACAAAGACTTTTGTTACATTTATTTATATCAAGAGAACTGTGGCAACAATGAAAATCAGAAGCAATGTGGAAATTCCATTTGCACAGGGTTAGAAACCTATATCTGACAAGAGGGTTAATATCCAGAATATATAGAGAACTCAAGAAGTTAAACAGCAACAAATCAAGTAATCCAATTAAAGAATGGGCTACAGAGTTAAACAGAGAATTCTCAATGGAGGAATGGAAGAGAAACACTTAAAGAAATGCTCAATGCCCTTAGTCATCAGGGAAATGCAAATCAAAACAACCCTGAGGTTTCACATTACATCCATCAGAATAGCTAAGATCTGAAGTTAAAGTGACAATACATGCTGAAGAGGATTTTGAGAAATAGCAAGCCTCCTCCATTCCTGGTGGCAACGTAAACTTGTATAATCACTTTGGACATCAATCTGGCACTTTCTCAGAAAATTAGAAATAGCACTTCCTCAAGATTCAGCTATACCACTCATAAGCATATATCCAAAGGATGCTTAAATATACAACAAGGACATTTGCCCAACCATGTGTGTAGCAGCTCTATTTATAATACCAACCCAGATGCCCCTCAACTGAGGAATGGATACAGAAATTGTGGTACATCTACATAATGGAATATTACTCAGCAATAAAAAGCAAGGAAAACATAAAAATTGCAGGCAAATGGTGGGATCTGGAAAAGATCATCCTGAGTGAGGTATCCCAGAAGCAGAAAGACACACAGGGTATATACTACTCATAAGTGGATATTAGACATATAATATAGGATAAACATACTAAAATCTGTACAACTAAAGAAATTTATAAATGAGGAGGACTCTGGCTAAGATGTTGAATCCTCAATCAATAAGGCAAAGAGGATGGACATCAGAAGAGGGAGAAAATAGAACAGGACATTAGCCTTCCATGGAGGGAATCTGAAAGGCTCTACCCTGCAGGATATCAGAGAAGATGCTCAGACATGTAGCCAAATTTTGGGCAGAGTGCAAAGAACTTCAAGAAAGAAGTAGGAAATAATAAGAGCTGGAGAGGACACAGTGCTCCACAAGGAGAGAAACAGAACCAAAAAATCTAGGCACAGGGTCTTTTCTGAGACTGATAATCCAACCAAGGACCACTGATAAAAACTAGAAATATGCACAGATGTTGCCCATGGCAGTTCAATGTCCAAGTGAGTTCCATTGTAATGGGAATAGGGAGTGTCTCTGACATGAACTGATTGGCCTGCTCTTTGATCACCTCCCTGAGGGGGAAGCAGACTTACCAGACACAGAGGAAGACAGTGAAGCTATTTGTGATGAGCCCTGATAGACAATGATCATAGGGAGGGAGAGGAGGACCTCCCTTATCAGTGGACTTAAGGAGGCACATGTGTAGAGAAGGGGAGGGAGGATGGGATTGGGAGAGGAGGAGGGAGGGGGCACAGAGGGATTCAAAGTGAATAAAGTGTTATTAATAAAATTAAGATTAAAAATGGAAAGAAAAAGACACAGAAGCCAGATTTATAAGCTCTCATTGGTCAAATGACAAAACAATTTAAACATCATAATTATCTGCATATCTATGTCCTCCCAAAATTCCTATATTGAAGTTCTGAGACCCAAAGTAATAGAACTGCATGAGACCTTTGGGAGGTACTCAGGTCTGGGAGGTGAAGCCCTTATAAATAGGTTCATAACCTTATTGAAGAGACTTTATAAAATCATGTGGCCCTTTTGAACACTGAGTTTAAAGTGAGAACAGGACTGTAGACAAGCATGCCCCCAACTAGACCTCATAATTTAACTTTAGACTTTCCAGAGTTCACAACTGTGAAAAGTAAAACCTTTGTTTATAAATCATTTGTCACTTAGCCCCAGCAGACTAAAACAAACAGTAACCGTCCAGTCCACTATAGAAGGCACATAAATCATGAATCCATATTTATGTAAGTGTATGGCAAATGCATTAACATTCTGATGGGGACGAAGACACAGAATGTCAAGGTACTCATGGAGGTGCAGGGTATTAACTCTGCGGTAGAAAAGCCTGGCAGACAGTGAAAGTATGTACCACTTGACAAAACAATGTGCACCACTGTTGTGCAACCCTTGCCCAAGCATACGTATTCATACATGAGAGCACAGAGAGCTGAGACAGTCTACAAAAATAACTAACCTGGGATACTAACCCTATAGTACAGGATAAGCATGATACAAACCCACAGACCCAAATAAGCAGAGGATCAAGAGAGAGTACTTGAATCCCAAAAGAAGGGAAATAAAATAGACATCACAGACATGAGAAGTGAGGGAAGGAGAGAGGAGTGGGTGGGAGCAGGGATGAAGAGAGGAACAGGAGAGGGGATCAGGTGAGGTAAAGGGGATGGGGGTAAAAGGGCTTGGGGAAAGGGAAAATGGTGTTGGGGCATCTCTGAGACCAGATGAAGACCTGGAATTTTGGAGGTGCCTGAGAAGATATGGAAGTGACCCTGACTGAGACTCCTAACAATAGGGATATTAAGACTGAAGTAGATACATCCTGTAGCCAGAGTATGGAGGGGGACACCAACCAATGCACAAAACCTAGATGCAAATTTGTCCTCCTACAGGATATGCAAGGATAAAAGATGGAACAAAAATTGAGAAAATGGCCAACCAAGGACTGACAGAACTTCAGACCCAACCCATGGGAGAGACCCAACTTCTGAGACTATTAATACTACTCTGCTATACTTGTAGACAGGAGACCAGCATTATCTGTCATCTGAGAGTCTTCATCCAGCAGATAATGAAAGCAGATGCAGACACCCACAGCCAAATAATTAGGCAGAACTCAGGGAGTCTTGTGGAAGAGTCAGAGGAAGGATTTAGGATTTGGAACTATACAGCCAGCTCCCCTGGGACAGTGGGGCCTTATAGAGACAGAACCACCAACAAAATAACATACCTAGACAAGTCCTAGGCCCTCTACACATATGAAACTGATGGGCTGCTTGTCCTCAAGTGGGTCTCCTAACAACAAAAGCAGGGACTGTCTCTACCTTGGACTCTGTTGACCCCTTCTGGATTCCATATCCCTAGCAGGGCTGCCTTGTCTTGCCTCAGTGATAGAGAAGGTACTTAAACCTGATGTAACTTGTTGTGCCAGGGCAGATTGTTTAGGAGAGTATGTAGGGAAAGTGGGTGAAAGGGTAGGACTTGGAAAAGAACAGGGAGTGAGGGTGTGAGTGGGATGTAAAATGAACAAATAAGTTAATGAAGAAAAAGTATAACTGCCCCGCAGTCATCAAAAGTGACAAGATCATGAAAAAATGAGAGAACTCTTCCATATTCAATGAGACTAAAGAGATAA